>JMFS01137475.1:0-11334 GCA_000699545.1 Podiceps cristatus
TTCTATTATCCTTATATATTATTATTAATAACATATTTGTATCTTTTCCTTTGTCTCAATTAAGTGTTTCTATGTCAACCCGCAAGTTCTCTTTCTCTCCCCCCAATTCTCCTCCCCAGCCCACCAGGGGAATGGTTAGCAAGTGGCTGTGTGGTCTGGTTACCATTCAGGGTTAAGCCACAACAAAACCCATGCATATTTACCACTATGAGTGGTAAATATTTCACAGAATAAACACAATGCATAAGGGTACCGGTGAGGTGATGAACAATGATTCAGCTGTTTAATTTTATGAACTTGTCCAGAGACCTTAATACAGTTTTAGGTGGCCATGAAAGGTTTGGCTTAAATGCAAGGTAATTGTCCTCAACGACTGATGTCAAAGTGGAAGACAGTAGCTGCTTTGTTACAAAAAAAATATGTCTGAAATTAAACTTTTTTCAAGAGCCTACAAGAGCAAACTGTATGAAGAGACTTGTGACAGGGAAGACAAGTTTACAGCTAAGACGTGGCTAGAACTGACATTGGTTGTGGCGAATTAGGGAAAAGACTGACTTATTAAGAAATTGTGGTGGTATCAGATTGGAAAAAACAGCAAAAATAAGTTATTGAGTAGTAAACTGTAATGCTGTAACAATAACTGCTGAATAAAATACTCTGTGCAGCAGTGGGGCCTTGTCCTACTTGCCAAGTAATACGGCAAACTACTTATTTCAGCATTTAGAAAGTGCATTATAATTGTTGTAATTTTGGGGGGAGAAACCACAAAGCCCTTGATGCAACAGCCCTATATACTTCAGGAAGACCTGAATGGAGGTTCCTGTACTATCAATGCACCGATATAACTCTTATTTTAAATAGCCCTAAGCCTTGTGCTTGCCTTTTTTTATTTTTTTTTGACTCTTGGTTATTAATCCACTTCTGTGGTGTATTCCTTAACTTTGGCTGTGGTTTAATTAAGACACAGCTGATCTTTAAGGTCTTTTCCAACCTAAATGATTCTATGATTCTGTGATTCCATGATTAGATTTTCTGTGGAAGTCATCATTTTAAACCCTTAAGTCTGACTCTAAGTCACACTTTGTTTATAGAATACTTTTTTTAAATTAGGGCATACATTTAATAATTCAATCTCTTTTAATATAGACAAAGTATAAAGAAGTAAAAGCAAGAAATGCACAGCTTCTGAAGATGATGCAAGAAGGTGAAAGTAAGTAAGAGTTTTATCAGGAAACTTACATGTTATTTTTAAAACATGGAAGAAATATTCAAAACAGATTTTTAAAAGTAACACTGACAGCTATAAAGAACTACGAAGCTATTAATTTGCAGCAACTCTAGTGAACTACAGAATTTCATGGACCACACAGTACTGCATTTCTGTTACTGTATGATGAAATAATCAGTTGCATGTTGAGATCATTCTTTGAAATATAAACTGTTCAGTTACATTTTAGGTACAATGATTCTACGAGGTAGACTTTATTTTGATAGTGGCAGCCTTCTGTTCTGGACTGATCTTATCATAATACCTGTTCAGGCACACTTGAGGAAACTACTCAGTCCTTGCATTTCTGCAAGAGATGCTTTGCTTTGAACTGTTGGAAACATCATCCTACACCTAAGCAAGTCTTTTGCCACACAATGAATAGTCATAGCAAAACCACGGGATTATGTATGCTTCTGTGTGATAGTTTTCTGCTGTTATAACACTATTCAGAGTTTTTATGATTCAGCGTTTTTGTCAAATTTTGGGGGAAAAAATGATATATGCACACACACATATATATGTAAATATGCTTGTGTCTTTGTACTTGTTATGCGTAGTGATCCTTTAGTATTCCGGCTCTTGCTTGATGAAGTTGTTTGTCTACAATGCTAGCCACAGTAATTCTGTTACAAAATTGCCTTTGCTGTTCAATTTCTTAATTTAGCGCTTGAATGTAGCATCTTCTCCAGGCTAAATTTTCATCTAAAAGCGAGTTTTGTTTTGTTTTGTTTTTTTTTTACTGATGTTTACAAAAACTGTCTAAGCTAGTTCAACTGTTCATAATGTGACTGATCTTTGCAAATTTTAACTTGGAATTCTATTACTTCAGGTCAGTGTCTGAGACAAGATGAAGTATTTTCATCTTGAGAGGAAAAAGGTGAAGTTCTGAAGGGTTTTTCTTTGTGGAATAGTAACATACTATAAAACAAGCTATTTTGTGTTTTTCCACAGACTGAGTATTCTGTATTCTGGGGAAAAGAAAGTTCATGGCAGATTGAGCCTTGAAAAAACTTAATTTCTTCATATTGAGAATTTTAAGTTAGCCACAGATGCTTCACACACAACAGCTAAATAGTTTAAACATCTCTGTATTTGAATAAAGAGAATTTTCCATAGCTATGTCTGAGCTCATATGTGAAACTTACGATCCCAAAATCTCATCCATTGCCAATATTCAGTTTTCTGATGGACTTTGTTCGCAATAGGTATCTCTCAAATCCATGTTGCTTGCAGGACTAAATGTGGGGTAAGTAGTGCAAGCTTGAGGTTTTCAAGAACTTTTCAAGCTGCAAGTAATGGTACTGGTAGCTAACGGTTTTGATTTACAACATCTACTGTTCCTTTAGTGAAGAGGGCATTATTTAGAGGTAGTAAAATAGTGAAATAAAGCGATGTCACAGTACTATGGCAGATGAAGACCTGTAAATCTAGAACGATCCTCATATTGTATCTTTCTCTCTCTGTAGTGAAAGACAAAGCAGAAATACTCCTACAGGTTGATGAATCTCAAATTATCAAAAATGAATTGACCGTACAGGTAAGCAAGGATTTCTAAATGTAAAATTTCATGGGTATTTCAAATATGCTGTTTATTTAAGGTAGTGATAGAGCCAGGGAAGAAAGAAAGGTGAAACAAAAACTTGTTTGAAGCAGAAAAACGTTACATATCCTCCTTAACCCTGTACTATGTGTGTCAGAGGACATGTAAGTCTCCAGCATGACTCAGCACAGCTTCTAGAAAGGCATCAGACCTCAGCATGCCTAAAATGATTTTGTCCTGAACAGCACCTTAGGAATATCATTCTCTGGTAACTCAAGCTAGGAAACTCAGAAAGGTGCTTCAGAAATGCTTCTTCTCTGGGGTGTTTTGGGTTTTTTTTGGATGTCTAGTCTCAAGTTTACAAACACAAGTGAGCTATAAATTACTTAAGACATGTCAGTTGGCAAGTCACTGTAGTAGAGAGCACGCAAGGCTCTTACACTTAGGTTTTGGTCCACAGTAGCTATTGGTTCTAAGCCCTTGACATCTTAACATGTAACAGTACTATTTTTTTCTGTGATGTAATAAGCTTATCTGTCTTGCATAATACTACATCAGTTAAGTGTTTTATGGAATAAACTAACGCAGAGTCCAAAAGTCAGAAGAGTTTCTAACTTTATAGCTTATCTGTATCATTTTACAGGTAAACCAGTAAATGCTGCTTGGGAAGCAAGTAATTAAAGAGCATTTCACTTTTACTTTCAGTTCGTGCGCAATGATAGTGGTAGTGCAGTCACTCTTGAACTGGGCATGTGTTACCTGCTTGCCCAGCAGCGTACTAATGGAGAACAGCATTAGCTCCCTGAACTCAGACGTTGAGGATATTTTGTAAATTCATATTCTGTATTTTTTAGGTAACTATACTTCACGCTGCATTAGAGCAAGAAAGATCCAAAGTGAAACTGCTCCAGGCAGAATTAACAAAATACCAGGTAGTTATTTTTTGTGTTTATAAGTTTACCTCTTTTTGATGTCGCTGAGACTATAATGAGGTAATGTGCGCTGAACTGACCTATCAGCTCTAATTTTTCCAGTTGAAAAAAAGTGCAGTTCAAATTTGGGACACACACCAAAAATCCAAAAACCCCACAAAATAAACCAACCAAAACAAACTCCCAACCCCCGCAAAAAACAAGCAAAACTAAAGCACAGTTTTGGCAAGTTGAAGTCTACCACCTGTTTTGTACTTTAAAACTTATTCAGGGATGCTAGTTAGTAAACATACTTCAAGCAACAAGTTGGTTTTGCTAAGTCTAGCCGTGTTTAGGTGGGCTAACTGTAGATTTCATGGCTTTTTTTTTTTTTTTCCACAGTCTTCCTTTGGTTCTATATCTTAGTTCTTCCTCTAGCCAAATCTTTGTAGGAGACTGATAACAAGTTGTGTTGAAATACGAGCGATAAGGTCAATGTCTTGCTGACTGCATAGGCTGTTTTGTTCAACTTGGCTACTAATGCAACTCATGTTAGTGCACTTAATTTAACTTTTGCCTAAAGAGTATGCCGCTTAGCATTCTGACTTTTTTTGAAGAGGGACGGTATTTGCAAATAAGGATTTGTACTTGTGCATGACTTGACACGTTTTGGGGTTGTTTGGTTTTGGTGGGTTTTTTGTTTGTTTTGACTGTGACCTTTTGCACAGCTTGCAAGGAGAGCCTGTAATGTGTAACGGAAACTTCTAAGGTAGCCATGTAGTCTTTGGCAAGCTATCCTATTTCAAGTTGCAACACATGGTTTGTGTTGGAATACTAGAATTTTGTGAAAACTGGCTCACTAGGCCATAATTACTCTCTCTGAAGCAGCAAATATTTTCTGATTACATCACATCCTTTGGCTAGCATTACACGGGGTTCTGTATGTAATCTCTTGTCTTTTTCTGTTTTTTTTTCCCCTTCTCACTTTACTGCAAGCCAGCAAGTTCTTTCTCAAAATTGTCTGGCAACTGCTGACAAGTATATATGCTTGTTCAGTCCCTTACAGGCAGGCTAAGTGCTCATACCACTAATTGAAACTAAATCTCTTGCCAAATTCAGTCATTCATGTCACTGTTCTGACTTTAAAGCTTCAGTCTTTCTTTGTTTTCCCCTCCCATCCATGCTAATCCATGCCAACCTTTTGCTAATGTTAAGTACTTTTCTCTGTAAGTAGAAATTTTTGAGTAAGATAAATTGTAATGAACAGGATTAAAAGAATAACAGTAAAAAAGTTACCAAAAAAAAAGTCTTTGTTTATACTTAAGAATTACTGCAAAACCACCTATTCTGTTGCTCTTTTTCGCAGGTTCATCCGTGTGTCACACACACACCCCTCCAGTATAATATGCTTTTATCTTTTCATGTCTTGCTGTATTTCTTGCTTAATTCATCACCCTGGATTTTTTTGTTTGTTTGTTTGGCTGATTGGGTTTTTACTTTTTTTTTAATTAAGGGGGGAGGGAGATGAGCCGGCAGCGTGCTCAGGTGGCCAAGAGGGCCAACAGCATCCTGGCCTGTATCAAGAATAATGTGGCCAGCAGGACCAGGGAGTTGATAGTGCCCCTGTACTCGGCACTGGTGAGGCCGCACCTCGAGTGCTGTGTTCAGTTCTGGGCCCCTCACTACAAGAAGGACATCGAGGTGCTGGAGCATGTCCAGAGGAGGGCAACGAAGTTGGTGAAGGGCCTAGAGCACAAGCCTTATGAGGAGCGGCTGGGGGTGCTTAGTCTGGAGAAGAGGAGGCTGAGGGGAGACCTTATTGCTCTCTACAACTACCTGAAAGGAGGTTGTAGTGAGGTGGGGGTCGGTCTCTTCTCCCTAGTAACAAGTGATAGAACGAGAGGAAACGGCCTCAAGCTGCGCCAGGGGAGGTTTAGGTTAGATATTAGGAAAAACCTCTTCACCGAAAGGGTGGTCAGGCATTGGAACAGGCTGCTCAGGGAAGTGGTTGAATCTCCATCCCTAAAGGTATTTAAAAAACGGACAGATGCGGAGCTTGAGGGCATGGTATAGATGGACTTGGCAGTGATGGGTTAACGGTTGGACTCGATGACCTTAAGGGTCTTTTCCAACCTTGACAATTCTATGATTCTATGTTTTAGGAAAACCCTCTCATCTGTCCTTCAGGGATTGTTATTTCAGCTTCTATTATTTTCTCCTGTAATCCTGCAGGCTGACCAGGACAACTCTTACATTATTACATCTTGTGGCGTCTCTGATAATGTGAGGGCCACTTTTATATGGAATACTGCTTAGAAATGTAAGGATGTCTTTAAAAAAAAGTATCCAAAACCTGTGGATTAAAAGCAAAGAAACCAGTGTGGTTTTATCCCTAGATACTAACATCTCTATGTACCCTATAAGTGCCTTGACTGTTTTAATTTACATAATAATATTTGGTGTTCAGGTGAGTTTGCATTCCATAATAGTTGTGTAATATAACAAAAGTATACATCTTACGATTTTTTTCTTGTTTATACTACTTTAATGTACAAAATAACTGCAAAGTGTCTTGTCTAGTATATTAACTAAACATTTGTTTTGATTCTTTCTTACAGAGTGGGAAAAAAGGGAAAAGGCACTCAGAATCTGACCAGTGCAGATGATCTCCTCTGCCACCAGATTCAAAGCAAAAAAAAGTCAAATCTTTCTTCAGGGTTTTGCAGAAATTTATATATTTGTTGCACAACTGCTCAACTATGCAGTTTTTGAAAAGAAAATAACAATTACTAGTTTGTTTAACAGTCTGAATAATTGATTTGTTGCACTTTCTGCTACAGAAAAATTAGAAAACTAGTATTCCAGCAGAGCTGAAACTAACTATAATGCCATTAGTTTTTCATCATTCAATAAAATTTACTCTTCCATTTCTGTGTTTGAATTCTTGCTTTCACTGAATTTTTCTATTAAGACCTCTTCATTTAATGACTGTCAAGATCGAAATGCATTAGTATGCAAATGGTCAAAACTGAAAATGAGACAGCTCATGCAAAAGCTTTATTCAGTTGCTGAATCCAGATCTGGTTTTTAAAAAAAAAAAAAAAAAAAAAAGAAAAAAAAGCAGTCAGCTGTCAGGACTTCCTTTCCCTCATAATGAGGTTCAACAAGGCCAAGTGCAGGGTCCTGCAGCTGTCTGGGGCAACCCTTGGTGTTAATACAGGCTGGGGGAAGAAAGGATTGAGAGCAGCCCTGCCGAGAGGGACTTCAGGGTACTGGTGGGTGAAAAGCTGGACATGAGCCAGCGATGTGCGCTGGCAGCCCAGAAGGCTAATGGTACCCTGGGCTGCACCCAAAGCAGTGTGGGCAGCAGGTCGAGGGAGGGGATTCTGCCCCTCTGCTCTGGTGAGACCCCACCTGCAGTGCTGCGTCTGCTCTGGGGCCTCAGCACAGGAGAGGCATGGAGCTGTTGGAGCGGGGCCAGAGGAGGGACACAGAAATGATCCGAGGGCTGGAGCCCCTCTGCTGTGCGGGCAGACGGAGAGAGTTGGGCTTGTTCAGCCTGGGAAAGCGACGGCTGCGGGGAGACCTGACTGCGGCCTGTCAGTACTTAAAGGGGGCTTGTAAGCAGGGCCTGTAGGGACAGGACAAGGGGCTATGGTTTTAAATTGAAAGAGTGCAGATTTAGATTGGACATAGTAAAAAAATTCTTTACTCTGAGGGTGGTGAGGCACTGGAACAGGCCGCCCAGAGATGTTGTGGATGCCCCATCCCTGGAAGCGTTCAAGGTCAAGTTGGATGGGGCTCTGAGCAACCTGGTCTAGTGAAAGATGTCCCTGCCTGTGGCAGGGGCCTGGACTTAGTGATCTTTGAAAGATCCCTTCTGACCCAAACCATTCCATGATTCTATTCTACGAGATACATCCTTTTCATACCTACATGGCTTGCAGCTGCAAAATGTAGAAGCTTACATGTGCAAGTACCACGTAAAAAGAGCTTTCCTACCTGTTGGCTTTGAAAAGTGCCCTGCGTTGTTCTTCAGAGCTTGCCTAGTAATAAACAATTCCTCTTCTGCTAAGAGACAAAGCTCAAACATTTTTCTGTCGCAAGCTAACTGTCAGTGAATGCAGTATGGCTATAAAAATGCAGAATTGTTTGTGCAGCACTGAATGTAGTACTAAATCCTGGGATCTTGCCTATTTTGGGATAGTTGTTAAAGAGAAACAAGAACATTAGAGAAGTGTGAGTAGGAGCTGGGAAATCAGTGGCGAACACAAACCTGGAAGGAAAGAACCAGAGACAAGACTAAGGAGAAGACAAAGCAAATTAGCCAAGGATTTAAAAACAGAAGACTTTTAACTGAGTCTTTTTTTTTTTTTTTTTTTGAACACACTGTAGTTCTAAGCAATTTCCAGAGCAAAGTACTCATGAAGACAGCACTTCACTGGGAGGCAGGAAGGTGGGACAAAAGTCTTTATGAATAAAGGTGCTATGACTCTAAAGCTCTTACAGTTAACAGTGACTTTTGAAAAATAATATCATGAAGATGCTAACAGTGGAATAAGACTTTTCCAAGAAATCAGACATAATCCATAACTATTCAGATTTTGTCATAATACTGGAAGTCCTATTGTAGCTTCACTGACTTGTTTGTCCTACCTTTTCTTTGGTTTGTGTGTATTTGTTTTTGTTTTTTTTTTCTGCCAACCCTTTGAAAATAATTTCCAAATACCACATCCTTGAGATGGAACTGATACTGCTTTTTTTTGAACTGTGAGCCCTGTGACCACATGTAACTGCAGCATCTTACCCTAACAGATAAAACACTACTGGGTAGAAGAGAGTAACTGGTCTTGTTACTAGTCTGATTCAAACTAAAACCCCTTTATCTGGGGGGTGGGGGGGTGGTATGTTTTTTACTATCTGCTGCCCTGCAGGAAATACTTAACAAGACCAAGAGTTTTTTCTAATCAAACCAGTGGTGCCTGTAACTTTTAAGATGTGATTCTCTTTTGGTGTATGTATTTGTTAAGTAATTTTGAATTAGGAATTCCAGAATAGATCTCTTTCTCAAAATCTAACCCACGTGTTTGCAGGTGTTATTAAATTGCTAAATTAGAGAGAATACTAGTGCTTCAGCTGTCTAGAAGACAAAATCTGAAAGACTACCTGCTATCTTATATATTTGCCTTCCCTAAGTCTTAATTTGCCCATCTGTCCCTATTTGACATACTTGAGGGTTTTCTGTTGTTTTGTTTGGGTTTTTTTTTTTCCCCTTCTTTCAGGACTGTCAGTAAAAGCTTCCCCACCATTGTAGAAGTAACCTGTGCTGTTTCTTGTGCTCTGAAGTTTGACATAAATGAAAATCAGTTTGTGTAATGCTTGCTGATTAACAACAAAAGGAATTCTGTTAAAATGAAACAGAAATTTTACTGTAAAAAATGTGTGTTCATGTCCTCGTAAAAAACTCATTCTGTTTTTAAGTGCTAAAGAAACAGACACACGTTTCTAATTTGGGCCATGCTGCATACGTGCTGAATTCAGCACAACTCCTTTCCTTGTTCATCTCTTGGTGTATTAGCTGGTCCAGTATAAATTATACAGAAGTTCTTCCATCAGCTCATTTGTTCTCCACTATGTTGCTTTTACTTGTAAATTTTTTTAAGTGTATTTACATTTTCACTTGTATGACTCTTGGTGTGGGGGGAAGTATTTTCTCATGTTTAATTCCTTTTACGTTTTAATGTTCATAAAGACAGAGCTTTTTCTTTTTTTTTTTTTTTTTATAGCTGTTAGAGCCTGATTGAGGAGGGATACTCCCAGTATGCTTTCTTCTGAAAATTCAGCAATTGTCTTGCTATTACTTTCCCTCAATGAGTTATTTTAGACTATGAGTGTATATAACCTGGCAACAGTGAGTTTCATAATTTTTCTGATTTTCTGTACAAATTTTCAACAGTATTCTGTATCTGTCATAATTGCTTTGAAATAGGCTGTAAATTGTATATGTAGCAACACAAGAACCCCCCCCCTTTTTTTAAAAAAAAGGTTCATTTACAAAAATAAAAATTATCAGAATATAATAAACAAAGGTGAGGTGAGAAAGAATAAAGGCAAGAGGAAAAGGCTCCTATTTACTGAACATCAGAAAGAGCTTAGACTGTGTAGGTTCTGTACTACCTTTAAAGTAGGTAGTTAAAGCAATACTACAGATAAAAGTTTCCCATGCTGAAATTAGGAATGCTATGAAATATGGAGAACTGAGGCATCGTTGCCCAAACGAAAAGCTCCCCACAACAGAGGTTAGGGAGACCAAGAGGCTGTTGGAAAAAACAGATCACAGGGTGGAGATGAAGAAAAAGAATTTCTGGGATTGATATGACTAAATATAACTACAAAATTTACCACAAAAAGTATCATTTTTGTGAATCAAACCAACAAAAAGAAGTAGTGATAGGGCTTAGGTGGTAGAGTACAACCAGGAAATACCTGCTAACAGATCAGGATAATAAAAGTGATGACTTTTTCTAGCCACCTGAGTGTGTGATTCTAGCTAAGAACTAGGAGTCACAGTTCAGAAGCTCAGGGGTCTCCTCTCATCTAGTGCTACTTTTATGAAGATCTTTAGTGTCTTCCAAAGAGTAAAGCAAGGGTAAAGAGAAAGCCATACAACGGCCTTTAACTTACCAGAATTACTGATGAGCTGACAAGGATGTTACCCCCGGTTCAGAACTAACAAGGCATCGTGTGGCATCGTGCTTGTTGTGGTTTGCTGTACTGAAGGCAGAATATCCACAGGGTGAGACCCCTCTCCACAGCATCAGGTAATTGCTGTCTGTCCAGTTACACCTCATCCTGCAGCTTTTTTAATTTAACGCCTTTAATTGTGTCTAGGACAAGAGTCCTAGCCTTTGTTGTGGCAAATCAGGAATGGGAAACAATATATAGTTTATTTTTTTAAGATCCCATGACAGTAGAAATCTATACTTTTCCCTTATACATTAAGACTAAATCACAGCTGTTTGTGTTGTTTTCATTTTAATATTCAGAAATACAGGGAATGTTATTCAATAGTTTATAGCAAGACCTTGGAGATCTTGCATGAAAGTTTTACTGTCATTAGACCACCCGAGACCTTATCTAAATTCAAAATTGCATCACAAACTTCAGGTAAAACATTAAACCGAGTGTAGCCAAACTGGTTCAAAACCTTTTACCGATATTCTTAATTTCATTCAACTTTACTTGAGCCAGTATTTTCATTTTGATGCAAAATAGTCTCTGCTCACTGCAAGTTCATTTTCAATTTGTTTGAAGCCAATTTAGGTGACTTTGCATTGGTCTAAATCAACTATGAAAAGAAACCAAATTGAAGATGTCTAGTCAGAGTTGGGAATTAAGCTGAACTTCTGCAGTAAATACCCCAACTATGGATGAGGAAAATGGAATGGCATAAAAATTAAGCTGCTCTCTCTAATAAACATTAGGAATTACACTCTTTAGGATCAGAAATTGATGAAGTTGTACAGATGGTTACAGAAAGGGGAAACAAAAGCACAGGTGGAAGGAAAAAGAAAAGAGGAAGAAGCAAAAGGAAAGAAAGGAAAAAGCAAAAG
>KL289594.1:0-23399 GCA_000699545.1 Podiceps cristatus
AGTGGGTCTCTGCTCCCCCGTGGGCCTCGCCATGGCCTTCATCATGTGCTGCGGGAACCTCTGCTCCAGTGCCTGGAGCTGCTCCTGCCTCCTTCACCGGAGAGGTCCTTCACTCCTCCTGCCTCCTTCACCTCCTTCACTGCCTGCAGAACTGTTGCTCTCACATATTCTCACTCCTCTCTCCAGCCACAGTGGTGTAGCCTTTTTTCCCCCCACTTTTTAACTCAGTTACCCCCAGGTGCTGTCCCTGTTGCTCACGGGCTCAGCTTTGGCTAGCAGTAGATATTGGCTCTGTCAGACGTGAGGGAAGCTTCTGGCAGCTTCTCACAGAAGCCACCCCTGTAGCTCCCCACTACCAACACCTTGCCATGCAAACCCAATACACTGCTGCACTTTTCCAGCTACCATATACGGTCTCAGCTATTTGTTTTTAGTTTCCATCAGCTCAAAGTTTCTTGCAATCAGCTGGTAACAGTGGGATTAGGAAATACAAACAATCAAGCTGCCTCCCCAAATGCAACACATATCACCACTTACTTTCTTGCTATTGCCATGGCTGTTTCACAGAATATATCAATTGGCCTCCAGGACCGTCTGTGAGCTTTGTCACCACAGCAGAGATTACTGATTGAGTTCAAAACATTCTTCTCTGCATGGCGCGCGGCAGGAAAGACTGCGCAGGCTGAAGTGCAGCAGAGGAGTCAAACACGGGTATCCTGTCACAGCAAATACCTGGCTGCAGTCAGACACCCGGCCAGCAAGGTGCTCCAGCTGGTGCCCTTTGGAGCCCTTCCCGTGCCAAGATGACATGAAACCTTCATTTTCCCTAAGTAGCAAAGACAAATAGAAAGGTCAAACTAATCTGTCACTTCAGAGCATTTTAAATGTGAGAAGGTCCCCTCTCTGGGCCTTTGGGAACGTCACAGCCAAAGCACGGTAACTCACTGCCAAACATTCAACACGTGATCTCTTATCCTGCATTGGGAACAAGATAACGTGAGAGAGGACAGAAGTTCTTGAATCATCTGGGATTATCATCCTAGTCCTTGAATGGGGATTCAACATTGCTATCAAGATCACATAGGGTATTCTGCAGCACTTAAACATCAAAAATGTATCATTAAAACCGAGTGACTAAGACAAAAGTTCAAAATGTATGGCCCCATGCTATGTTTCAGTCTTTGATCAGTAAAGACAGGTTTCTTTTCAAAGAAAACTCTAAAAGAATCCTGCCCACTGTTCAGTGTGCACGTGCTTTCATATATTTAATAATTTCTGGCAGGCAAAATCCAGTTAAAGACAGAAAAGACAGGTCTTGGTCTCTGCTTGCACAATACTCTTCATTTACTGTACTGCACTAGAAAATGCTTGCTCTCAAACTTTGCATGTAAGACTTATGGTCCTCTGAAAATGAAGTTTATTGTCTAATTTACATCATTGATTTTACATTTAGGTATCAAATATTTTAGAACAGAGAGAAGCACACTTGTGGACATTTGCACATTTTGTCTAAAAAATGTCCACATCTCTGGTATGATTTAATTATAGTATCAGTGAAATTATTACTGTAGCATTTTAATACAGGTTTCTCCACTACAAAATACGTATTCTATTTCCTACCTTACAAAACGCAGCTTTCTAAAGGCCCTGGTTAAAAAGACCTATGTTTTAGTTGAGATACATTTTTTTCAGAAATCAGACCAAAGCTCTCTAGTCATCCATATGTTAAACAAGAAAGTGATTTAAAGAGCTCTATACACATTTCTATCTGAAAATGTATGGAGATGACCAAAATAAAGAACTGCTTACATGACCAGTTGTTAAGTATGCTTATTGAAACGGGAGTCAAACAGACAAATCTTTGCCACAGCTACAAGAAACTGCTTCAACAGGAATCTTTCCCCAGTCAGACCTGTGACAGTGTATGCCTAGATATTTATGCTCTTGAAGAACTGCTTCAGAGATCCAAATGCACTCGTGTTTATTCTTAAAAAAGACCACAACTCATTAAATCCCTTTACTATCATCCATAAAGGATTCAAATAGTATCATTTTCATATTCCATGCCATCTGCAATCCAATTTTGAATCTGTATTACTCATTCTGTTTAGAGTAATACAGTCAGTCCCACTGCTTGAAATGTTAAAGCCAAGCAGCCCTTTCCAGCAAAGATAAACCGAGAAGCACAATGAATTTGTGTTTCTAAGGGCAACTAGATTTGAAAAGTTTGCTGCAAAATTTATTTTACAATTCAGTCATGCTGAGACAGCTCTTATCCGCCAAACTTTCAGATGGGTGGTCTGAAGGAAAATGACTGAGCCATCATACCTAAGACAATGTAAAAAGTTGCACAGAAAACAAGAAGGCTAGAACACTTATTTTTAGTAATAGAAGTTGACTCAACATCTGTCACTGGTGGCTTCAAATGTGCTACATTATACTTTCGCAAATTATGCTACTGAGTAAAACAATAAAGACATAATTCACTATGTGGCAAAACAAGCTACACACCTGGAAAACTACTGGGAAAAGAGAGGAATGACAGGCTGGACTATTAAAAAAAAGGATGGTCTGTAGTAAAATTTGCCCTCTATTACTTGCTAACAAATTCCTCTGTTACTAGGCTGAACCTGCTCTGCTGATACCATCTTTTAAACACGTGGAAGTATCAAATCTGTTCATGCTAACAAAGTGCTCTTCCATCAAAACTTCTAGCAGTTCTTAAAGGTGGCTATCCTCTCCAATTCTATCATCACCACTAATCTGCGTACAGACCAAAATGTCTTGACTGAGCTGACAATTCCGATGTGCAAGGTTATGTTCTTTTGGCTCAAGTTGTACAGAAATGTCTCTGTGACTCTCATCCACAGCCTGAATCTCAATTTGGTTATCCTTCTCATTACCTGAGCTGGTGACACCCAAACAAGAACGATTTTGGAATTCACTGATCAGATGCAAGAAACTTTTTCCATAGCCATTCTCAGTCACGAAGACTGTGTAGGGATATGGTAGGAAAGGCAAGGTGGAAACAGCTACACTGCTCCCATGTTACCTGGCATGCTTCTCATAACGGATGCCATTTTAGTTTACCTGGTGACTAAAGTATTCATGAGGATGTTGAATATAAAAGGATGTTTATATACTTTGCCTCTATTAATTCTTTATACTTGGCTCTGAAAGTGACTCAGTTGAAGAATCCTTTTCTGAACAGAACTGTAAAAACAGTACTTTCTAGTTCTGCGTTTCTCTTGTTGCTAGTTCACCGTATAGTCTGCTAGCTGACAATAACTTTTGTTAACTGCCAGCCTAGGAAATTCAACCTGGTCAGTAAAGAAGCCAAGGGATTTTTCATTCTGCTTTGACAGGGCTCTCAGCCAAAATGCTTTCCTTTATGTGTGAGACATGTAAGAGATTACCTTGTGGTTTCCAAAGATTACTACGCTACTCACTCTTTGTAGAGTCAAAGATTTACTGAAACCAGATCAAGGCAAACATCTGAAAAATGGACCAGAGTTGGGGGTGCCTATCAATATTCAGTGGCAAGAAGTACATGGGCAAAGGAAGTTCAAGTGTGATATGTATTTAAACCATATTGAGTAAAACACAGCATTTGGAGAATGGGTGTAAGACATTGAATCTGGCAAAGAGATCTCTCATTCAGTGAACTGCCAGCAGGGTATATAAACTTTGGACAGTTTTCAAGTAGTGTTAAGCAACAAAGCAGAAAAGTGAGAAAAAGTCCAATTTCCTCATTTAAAAGCAATTTACAAGACTATGGAAATACAGACACCAAGGCATAATCTGTGCACCTGGCAGAAGTTGAGTGCCTAGGACTTTCAAACTGTCAGTCACATGATAAATCTGTTATTTTTGGATCTACAAACGGAAATAGAAAACAGCTACTATCTTCCATAGTAACCTCAGAGTCATAATTTAAAAGACTTGCTGGCTTGCCTGACAGAACAATAGCTGTCAGCTTGGAGAAAAAGAAACATTATTTCACCACCTTTCTTGCTGCATTTTTCAACTGATTAAAAATCAAAATTCAACCAAGCACTAAAAATGTATTGTCAGCAAGTCATCATCTGCAATGTGATAATCATGGAAAATAAAAAAAAAAAAGTCAATGTAAAAAGGTGTTAACCCTAAAAGGTTATTCAAACTCTAGTTTCCCAAACCTAACCCTGCAATCTCTGCAAGGCTATTCTATGCAGAAGGTCGGAGATACTGAGATGTCACTGGTGCTGTTCATGGAGGTAAGAAAGCCAGCGTTGGCACATGCATCACCTTTACCCTCCCAGCCATAGGGCTAGCACAGCCTGCTCCTACGCTGACACTGACTCAGCCAACCCAGGCTGCCCTAACTCATTCAGCACTCTCTTGTCCAACGGGGGTAATTATTTATCTACAGTCTCAAACTGAGGGACCAGGTAAGATGCTAGCAGGTAAAACTTATCATCTGTAAGGATACAAAATGTTATACCTGTTGAATAACAAGGCAAAATGCCTCTGTTCAACAGGAACAAAATGAAAAGTTACTTAGGTTTTTGGGTTGCCCTGTTACACCAGAAAATTCAAGCTGCAGATGCTCTGACACAATTTTAAAACCAGATTTTTGTTTGAATTAAAAATGTTACCCCTTTCTGTGGCTCATGGTGATTTAGCGACCTCAGAGCTATAAAATTTATTCATTGTTTGTAAATGGGTGCCAACCAATTTTGAATCCAGAAAAGAACAGAGAAAAAAAAAAAAAAAAACAAACACCAAACAAACCCCACCACACAAAACCTCCCAAAGCCCCCCCCAAATCCCAAACACCCCCTTCCCCATCCTGTTTGCCACTCGCTTTCACTCCTGCCTTTAAGTCTTCCTCCTTTCTGCTTCCTTTCCTAACTGCCTTTCTCTGTCGCGAACTCTTGCCCATTCTAGTGAGTTTTCTCACTCATGTTATACCAGACATGTCTTACATTGTCCTCCAACTTCACCTAGGCTTCATAAACAATCTCCCATTTCATATTGTCTATTTTCCACAATTTCTGTTATATTCCAGTTTTTCTGCTGTCACTGTTTTTCATGATTGTCTCAGGACAGGTCCTGGGACAAGGGACAAAATTTACTTTCTGTAAAACACTAAAAATCTGTACTCCACATTAATAGCAGAGAAAAAGTACCAGCAATACATTCTGAAAAAGAAAATGGAACTGTCTGAGCTGCATTTCCTCCCAGATTTGCTCTAGTTTTTCTATTTCTGGTTCCGTCACTGCTTTGAATGATGAAGCTGGTGAACCGTCTGGAGAAAAAGTCCTTTGAGGAGCGGCTGAGGGAGCTGGGGTTGTTTAGTCTGGAGAAAAGGAGGGTGAGGGGAGACCTCTTCGCTCTCTACGACTACCTGAAAGGAGGTTGTAGTGAGGTGGGTGTGGGTCTCTTCTCCCAAGTAACAGGTGAGAGGACAAGAAGAAATGGCCTCAAGTTACACCAGGGGAGGTTTAAATTGGATATTAGAGAAAATTTCTTTACTGAAAGAGTGGTCAAGCATTGGAACAGGCTGCCCAGGGAAGTGGTGGAGTCACCATCCCTGGAGGTGTTCACAAAACATATAGACATAGCACTTTGGGACCCAGTCTAGTAGGGATGGTGGTGGGTTGACAGTTGGACTTGATGATCTTGAAGGTCCCTTCCAACCTTAGTGATTCTATGATTCTAT
This sequence comes from Podiceps cristatus, assembly GCA_000699545.1. Taxonomy (NCBI): domain Eukaryota; kingdom Metazoa; phylum Chordata; class Aves; order Podicipediformes; family Podicipedidae; genus Podiceps; species Podiceps cristatus. Next base: position 5,705 of record KL289594.1, read on the forward strand.
AAAATGGATGGGGAAAAACCTTCTAGGAGGGCTTGTTGTGATAGAACAAAGGAGAATGGTTTTAAATAAGAGAGGGGATATATAGATTAGACATAAGGAAGAAATTTTTTACAATGAAGGTGGTGAAGCACTGGAAACATTCAAGATCAGGTTGGACGGGGCTCTGAGTAACCTGATCTAGTTGAAGGTGTCCCTGCTTATTGCAGGGAGGTTGGACTAGGTGACTTTTAAAGGTCCCTTCCAACCCAAACTGTTCTATGATTTGGTTTAATGCCTGCCCTTTTATTTGCATGCTCCATCCTATAGCCCTGTCTCTCTGATTTCATATGGTTACAGCTATTTTCCTATCACAGGTGCAACCTCTTGTTCCTATGAGGGAACAGAAGTGTTTAGCACAATTGCTCTCATGTCAGACACATGCTAATCAGTGATGATGATGCAATAGTCTTCCTTTCAGTGGTGACAGGATTTGAAGTGAATGAAATTAAAGGGTAAGTCTGAACTCAGTTAAGGACTGGCTGCAATGCACTGACAGTAGTTAATTCCCACCCTGATTTCCTCCTTGAACTGAGATTTGTCTGTGACTGAATAGCAGGCAAAGACAATCTGACATGACAAGGGAAGCCAAGGGAAGCAAAGAGAGTCAAAAAAACCCACCCCCCCAAAACCCAACAACAACAAAACAACACAAAACAAAAACAAAAGAAAAAACCCCTACAGTCTGATATATCCAAGTGTAGGGGTGAGATAGAACAAATGTGAAAAAAGGGAGATCTGGCAGTGACCAAAAGGAAGTTTTTGATGTGTAGGAGTAGATAGGTGCTTGTCAGCTGTAAAGGGAGTTAGAAAATATTACTGCCTGATAGAAAAACATGTAAATTGAGTTTTTAATCAGCCACAACAGAAAGAGTTTAAGTTCCACAAACAACAGTTACTTCTATGCACCCACAGAATTTACAGACAGCTGATAAATTTTTTGAATGTTCTCACAGGATCATAAATGCTCATCCAGTAATGGTCTGGGGTTGGACTAGATGACCTCTAGGGGTCCTTTCCAACCCAAAACATTCTATGATGCTATGAACAAACCGGCTTTACACCTTGGTGTCATACTGCTCCAACTGAAAATGCTGGGTGTCAACCTCTCAAAGAAGCCTGACAGTGCCTTTACAGTATTGTAGTTTATGACCAAGTAAAGTGAGTATTGCTGTCAGAGTTCAAAGACAACCTGGTGTAGAAGCACAATCTATTTAATTTTAATAAACATGCAGAGAGAAAATAGGAATAGATTTTGCCTACTTAACTATTGTAGTCATAGAGACTATACAGGCTCTTTAATGAGAAAAGAAGAAAAAAAGGAGAGAGTCAGCAATACAGGTAGTCTGGGTACTTTGGAGACAGAGCCCCTGATCTCTTTGCTAGGAGAGCATTTGTAATTACCAGAACCTAAATTACATTTTAGATTTCTGTGTACTAGCAAAGGAAAATGAAACATGAGAAGATAAACATGAAATACATGGTGACTTCCTGCCTACAAGGAATCTCTGCAGTTAGGTAGAAAAAGGACAATAAAAGAAAATTAAGAAATATTTTTTGTAAAGTCAGCCCTTTAAAAAGATACAACAATAATTCTTGCTCAAACATTACATCTCAGGTACCTTGCCGTATCAAAATGGGTATTCATCCTGCCTCAGGTGCCTTCATGCACTGCTATTGGATATATTTTAATGTTTTTTCGCTTCCTTCCCACTTATATTAAATATATTAGTAGACTGAAGATGTTGTAAGAATCAAAACAAACGAGACATACAAGCTGCTTGTTTCCAACACAATTAACTTCACTATTTTTCAGACATATTACGCAGTTTGACATATGGCAGATGTTCTCTGTGAGCTTAACAGGGGTTTTCTCCACATCCAAGCTAAGTTCTTCATTGAGTCATTAGCAGGAGCACAACAAGGCATTGCCTCCTCCTCTCACCCCATACCCAAGCAAACTGTCTCTGAATATGTGCTACAATACGAATTCTAACACCAACACCTTAAGAAATGCCAACTTAAGATAAGCACCTTCACTCAATATTATTGAGCCCAAATCCAGAGTAACTAAGACTTGCTGTTCCCACTGGGAGTCTCTCAGCACCTCAAAATTTACGTTTTGGTTATTCAGATCCAAATACAATTGGGAAATTTACTATCTTTCTGAAGAATCAAGGGATAGATTTATCAGAATGACAAACTAGAACGTGCTGTTCCAGATGTACATCAGATGGTGACCAATGGCTAACAATACATGCAAATAAGTTTTCAGCATTTCAGAGCAAGGACAGGCTGAAACACTCCAAAGAATGCTACAATGTGACTGCCTATTGTAGTTGAAGAAAAATCCTGCAACATACAAATCAATGAGTGAGGCTTGAAGCTTGCTGTGAGCTTACTTACGGCATTTCAACATTTAAGAACTACCCAAAACAAAATTTATCACAATAGTTTAAACCACTTATTCTCAAGAGAAAAATCTCATCAGCTGTTGCCATTGTATTGAGATACTAGCACTGGGAAACATCCGAGGATTTGTTTAAATTTACATGTTTGTTTCACTAATAGTACAGTAATAGTTCACAGCACAAACTGACAGCTATTTTCTGCATTACTCTTGCACAAAACACTTGTAAAACTCTCTGAAGGCTGTCTTCAAAAACCTCCTCAGGAGCGGAGTGTCAAAGCACATCAAAGCAGCACACAACAGCATGGGGACACAAGCTGAACAAATGGATTCAAATTAGAGAATCTTTATAAGAAGAGGATAAATCCACAGTGCCAGCCAACAGAATGTTAAGCACAAAGAGTCCGAGATGTGACTGTAACTAAAATGCAACTAACTGAATTCACACCACACGCTTGGTACTGATTCACAGGAAAGACTGGGACTGACAAAATTAACACTGCTACTCCCTTCAGGGCCACTGAAATTCTAGGCATATCTGAGTACATGGTTCACTTCATTTTTCCTCTGAATAACACGTATTCTTTCTTCTCCTCTTCTAAGGAAAATGAGTGATCTATCCAGTGGCAAGAACACCTCTGAACTTCAATGGAACTATGCTGGTTTACACAAGCAGAAAGGTTGACCTCTATCAAGGAATACAGTATTTTATTTCAGTTGCACAAAGAAACCAAAACATATTTCTGGGATGGCAGGGTCATGATGGAGAAATATGTTCATGTCTTAACAGCTTTAATACACCAGTGGCCAGCTAAACAGTAGAAATAAGGTTGTGCATTAACTGTAAGACACTGAGCTGTGCACTGTTCTCTGTTTTTTCAGACTCAAATGTCTGATACTCTTCATCATTTACAGGCATATTCCAGACAGAACATAATTATATTAAACTAAAATTTATTTTTAAGTGGTTCTATTGATTGACTATGTTCATATCTTCACTGATCTCTACTAGAGATCTATAGGATGGAAGAGGTTTCTCTATAATAATTGTCTTAGTATACATGAATATATGGAGAATTAGAGGACGTTTTAGCCAACCCCATCTTCACAGATCTTCCATGACCAGTATCATGACACAACAGGACACTTCCCTATGATAGCTCCAAGGAGAACACCAACAAAAAACCCCTTTCATACTAGACAATATCTGTTGCATTCCTCCCCCCGGCCTTTGAACTCTATGGTGATTACTAAAAAAAACAGCAGTTATATAAGCCACAACGAGCACCTTCATCACTACATGTTGATTTGGAAGAACTCTGCTCTCCTTAAGATCGAAACACCAAATTACAATTAAATCAGCAAAGAACAACCTACAGTAACCTTGGACAACATAGTGAGCTATCAGTTGATTTACTGACTCTACCTGTTACAAGCAACACAAAAACATTCTGCAGTCTCCTCCATATTCAAGCTCGAAGGTATAAGCTGATGGCTAATTTCAAGGAAGAAAAAGAAACCACACACACACCAAATTGCCCAATTTACTTCCTCAAGGATGTATTTATAGTCTCCTCTATATCTGCAGATAAATTTATAATGCACTTTTCAGTGCATTCACTGAAAAGCTACCAGGACTCTTCAAAACCATCGTCAAACCATCATTTCTGCTCCCATACTTCCCCCAAAGCATCACAAAAACTCCTTGCATAAACTAGATAGCATAAAGCACCTCCCAGCTAACACTCCTGTGTCCGGTTGACATGTCATTCCACATCCCAACATCATACAGCAGGAAAGCCGTCTTCGTTCTTGTTGTGGTTTAACCCCAGTTGGCAACTAAGTACTATGCAGCCACTTGTTCACTCTCCTCTACTCCTTCCATGGTGGGATGGGGAAGAGGATTGGAAAGGAAGGAAAACTCCTGGGCTGAGATAAAGATAGTTTACAAGGACTGCAAAGGAAAAGATAACAATAATAATCTAGATTAATAATAATAATAAAATATGATAATGGAATACATAAAATGAAATATGCAGTATTTATCACCACCTGATGACCTGACAACCAATACAGCCCGTCCCAAGCAGCAATCACAGTGCAAAACTGGGAGTGATCTCAAAACAGTGATTTCCCAAGCAGCGATTTTGGAACCCAGGATGAGCGGTGGGTGCATGCGCCCAGCCCACCAGCCAAACCCTCTTATATACTGGGCATGACATCTATGGTAGGGAATTCTTTCTTTGGTCAGTTTGGGTCAACTGTACTGGCTACACCCCCTCACAGCTTTTTGCACCTGCACATTAGCAAAACCTGTGAAACTGCAAAATGCCCTTGGTCTCTTAGTAACAACTAATAATATCAGTGTATTACCAACATCCTTCACGTACCAAATTCCTTACTAAATCCAAACCACCGTAGCTACTGGGAAGAAAATTAGTTCCACCCCAGCTGAACCCAACTGTTCACAAAAGAGCAAGATAAAATTTAGATTTCAGCTGAAAGACATCATCAGGCTCATCTATTTGATACTCACCCAGACCATTGCCGTCAAAGCTAACACTTTCTCCTAATAACACACACAGTTCTAGGCACCAATGTGGTCATAAAACAGGCCAAATGTCTTCCATAAGCTGCTTGTAAGATTTTAATTACTTGTATCCTCAAGCCTGTAAGTGGTATCTTCACTACCTGTCATGGAAAACCGGACTTCATCCTTATTTCCATCAAAGATTCAAAAACTATCATAGCCCCTTTGAATTGCTTTTGGAATATTCCTATACAACACCATTCTCCCAGACATCAGAGGCACTATCAAAAATATCATGAGCAATATAAAAAATGATAGCTTGCAAACCACAGCAAAAAAACCTACAGATCACCTACTTTTCTTCCAGGCAAAAAGCATTCATTTAAAACACAAAGAAACACTCACTCCAACGTCAGCATATTTCTGTTGATTTTATGGAACATGAGAATCCCCCTCCCTCCACCCTCATCTAAACCATCCATACCCGCAGGCTTAAACTGACCTGCCTCTCACTCTCTCCCTTATAAAATAAGGCAGTTTTCACCACCCCCTTGCAGAGGGGTATCAGCTACCTCTTCTCTCAGTGGTTTAAGGGGCATGTCTCTAATTAAACTCAGAAAACTGTTAACTCATTTTACCTTTGAAACGTTCTATTTCTATCAGAGACTTGAAGATCAATTCATGTTGTTAAAAGCCTGGGTAGTTTTTACAATTGCAGCTCTTGGTCTAATAAACTACAAGCTCATGTTTCCGCTATGTCCCATTATCATCATGCCTATAACAACATGGTATTTTTATGCAAATACATCCTATGTAGTATTCCTCACAGATGTCAGAGCAGTGTACAGAGAGCAGCCTACACTTTCATTAAGAGTATTTTTTGCAGAGTGAAGAGGAACCTCCCTGCTCAAGAGATTCCAAGCAGTTTTCTTTCTTCCTGCTGGCAAAAATAATTCTGTGAACATAGTTAACACAAATCCCATTGAAAGCTCCTACAATTAATTTCTGAAGATATGGAAAGCACTCTACAGCCAATACCACTTTATCACTGAGTTTGTAATTATTTCACATGGAGACAATGACAATTATAACTAACATTCACACCATATGGCTTGCTCTTCTTTGCATAATTTAATAAATTATCATCCCCTGAAGACTTTAGTATCTTTACTTTAATGCTTGCATTATCAAGAAAATTATTTTATCTTTCATGTAATTTTCAGAATAACCAAGTGAAATCAAGTTCCAACTTCCTTCATAACCCCATTCCCTGCTTCTATTCCATGACATGAATTATTTCTCACTGAATTGCTCCTGTTTATGTTGACATTTATTTATATAATTGTACAAGAAAGACTTCAGTACTCTGTGGCTTTGCCTAGGAACCCTGCAACACCAGCTTCCAGAGCAGCCTGAAAAACATCGTGTCCCTCCTCCATCTCTATCTGCCTCTACAGTTACCTCTTGGGCTGCAGGCAGCTTGCCTGTCCGAGTGTATCTGGAAAGGCTGAGAGGCAGCCAGCATGCTGGGCACGGGGGGTCCACAGCAGAGTTAAGAAAAGCTGTAGCTAGCAAGTGGCATTCAATTCTGATATTAGTGCTAAGGCAGTCCTTGGCGTGGAATATCTTGCACATGACTAGTACTGAGAGATTTTGTGTCAAATCACTGAAAAACCTATTATTAAATAGTCCCTTTTTTCTCAAGATGAGGGAATTGCAGTTGTGTGACCAAGTACTAGACAAAGCAGAAAAGTCAGCAGCAGCTCAACTCTTCCAGTGCGGGAAAGACAGCATGGACTCCACGTGCCAGCTACAAAAATTTAGACTGGTCAAGAAGCAGGCCGCTGGCTGCAACTTCTGGCAGCAGCTCAGTCCTGAAAGGGTAGTTAGAATTTACCAATACTACTCTACCTTTATCATTCCATAACACCAGATGCCACTAAGCACTAAAGCTGTCTCTAGCAGCTGGGTAGCCCGTCGCTCCCGCCAGGCAGCAGGAAGTGTCCTTTTGCCTACGGTTATCCAGAAGGAAAATCCAGAAACAGTGCATGGTATGAGAAGTCTGATCCTGAAACCCTCTGAGCTATCCTACCTGTGCCTGCCCTTGGCAGAGCGAACAATGAGAAATCACCCATTCCGCTCCTACGCTTCTGCTAGCTCTGGCACTAAGAGACAGAATTGCATCCCAGGTCTGCTACGCCTCTTGAACCACAAGTCATTAAGCATAAACAGAGCCACTGGATCTAAAAGAAACCATACCCTAAGTTTTCCCCACTACTTTCATAGAGGCACTTCTCATGGTTTTCTTTGCAAAAGAGTAAGATGATCAGGCCAAAATATCTCCCCCCACAGAGCAAGCAGCACTCCATAAATAGGCAGTTTTTCAGTATGTTTTCTCTTAAATTAATCCACTTTTTCTAGATGTAACCCTGTAGCCATCAAAATACCTGTAGTTTCCAAATAGTGTAAGTCTCTATAGTAGAAACTTACATTATTTAAATTTACTATGTGAACTTATTATTATATAACTCTTACTATGCAAGTAGAAACTTAACACAACTGAAGATTTTTATCACTTATTGTCTTCCCATAGCTAAACTGCATGTATTTATCTCACACTTTTTTTTTCCCCACTAATTTATCACTTCACCATTGATTCTTCATTCTTTATTCACAGTTTGTTAACGTATTTCTGGTAAATTATCGCTCACAAGACTTAGATTACATCGTAACACATACTAAGCAAAAATGCTCGTTATCTTCCCCATCTGTGCCACCAAACTGTAGAAGGCCTTTTATGGCCTCTCCATGCTGCTCAGCCATTTCAGGAGATCCGTGTTAATTTTGCACTTGAACTTATTTGTTTTCTCATTTGATGTTCTTTTCTAAGGCATTCTTAATTTTTGCCTGTCAACTCAGTATGAAAGACCAAATCACAAAATGTTATTGATTCTTATTTAGCTTAACTTCTATGTTTCTTTGGTGCTCATAATTAATCATTACAGCACTTCATTGCAGAGAGGCTCACCAAAACCTGATTTTCCTCTAAAATGAAGAGAAGATAGTAAGTAGGAAGAAAAACACATCTGTTGCTACGTATGGAAGCGGACAAACAGTACACAATGAACATTAATAGTAGTTAACACAATGTATGCTTCTTTCCTAAATCTGATTTTAAACTAACCTTTAGCCCTTTTGTGTTTAAGATATGAAATGAAGTACTTGATAATTTACATCGATCTTTGGACTTGTATGGCCTCAAGGTATACTAAATGCTGGAAGTGACAGACTGAGACAGGATGTGTTGCTAATTGTTGTTACATTGCCAATTATAGTGCCAGTGATCTATGGAAGATCATTTGCCCCTAGATCAAAGGAACCTGTTGCTTTACCACTGCCTCCAACTGTAAGGTAGCACACACTAACTACATCAAAGTCAGAAAAGAGCAGTGATAATAAGGACAATAGAGGGAATTAGACCTAATCTCTGATCAAGTTATAGGTAAAAGATGGTGTTACCCTAATGCCTCCTAACTAAACAGGTAAAAATGCCTGCACAGAGACTTTTAAGTAATAACCCACCGAAATTTAAGAGCCATCTCTAAAAATGCAGAGGCAAAAGCCAAACAGGATATCCCAACCACGGAACGTAAACATTTTGACTTCCATAATCCTTTTGTATTATTTAGGAGCGCTGCTGAATTTATCTTTTGTTTGCATTATTCACATCACTGCAACATTTCTTTTAAGAAATAAAGGAAACATTAGCAGTTACCTTGATTCGAAAGGCTTCATTCTCAATACCTGAGAATGCTACAGGATGTGACAAGTTTCTGTATTGCTCTCAGTGACTTTTACTGTACAAAGTCTAAAATTACAGGGTTTACTTGGCATATTATTTGCACTGCCTCTGGAAATAGTGCCACAGTTGTCAATTATGATAAGATCTTTCTCCTGCTTTCTTGCTAGTTACATTTTGCTATATGGAGAAACAAACCCAGTGCTATCATTCTCACCAGCAGCAGAATTTATTAGAGAAACACTAGGCTCCCTCTGCCTCAGGATGTCTGTTGCCTGACTTATTTTTGCAATTTTAAACAATGTCCGTGGGTAGCAAACTGTGAAGAAATGTAAAAGGCAAACCCTATTTAAAAGTACAAGAAAAACTGCTGATACTTACCAAACTATTCCCTGAGCCCCAGAGCCAATAGGTTTCAAGTTCTGGTAGCGTTTGAGAACTGTGAAGGTCGAGTCACCTACTTCCACACTGTAGAACTGGTTGTCAACTTTGCTTTTGCTCATGTTGTAATGTTTGGCAATATATGACACATCCACTTGTTTCCAAAATCCCTGTTGTACAAGAGAAGGGAAGGGGGAGGTAGGGGGAAGAAAAAACACAGAAACTAAGGCTGGTAAAGCATCAGAATATTGATGAAACACAGTCAACCTAATTTACCAATATAAACTCTTGTCATTTTAGGCTCTTTGTCATAGATCTACATGAATCCTCAAATGCTCCCGAGACTGCATCAAACCCTCTTTCATCCCGGAAGTTACAACAAAAAGCCACTGATTAAAGAAAGCTAGCAAATTCTCCAGCTACTCTTTGCGACACACTCTCTACTACTGGTCTCCGCTTGCCATTACTGCTGCTTTATGACTGCTGGCTTTTGCATTCATGCTGATTCTGCCCTCATTTGTATTGCAATAAATACCTTATTTTAAAATGAGAGGACTTAAATCAATGTAGAAGTGGGACAAGAGACATAGGAATTAGGCTCTTCATCATTGGTCAGATGGAGCAAATAAGTCCATTCATATAAGCATTAAAACTTTCCCTGAGGGTATGAGAAAGGCCTTGAGAACCTTTCAATGGGAGATGCAAAAGAAACAGCAGTTTATGAGACGAACTGTGACCTGACATGGTTCAGTATCATGGAGAGTATTCTGCAGTTCAAGAGATCTTCCCAAGTTCTGGGTTTCCAAGAATAGCAGAGTTGCTCTTGTGACCTGATAAACACATCAGTCTTAAGCAAAGGCAAATTTTTGTGACACAAAGACAAGTGACTGTAAACTTTTTATGCTTGCACTGAAGCTAGCATTGCAGAGCTGTAGCCTCACCAAATTTGTAGAATTACTATGGAAAAAAGTTACATTACAACCATTTTATGACTATTAGTGAGCTCAGTTCCCTGAGGAATATGGAGCAAAGTATATAACAACTCCAAGATGAAAATCAGAATTTAGTGTTTGTAATTCAGGACTCTGTACTATGTGATGCCAAGCACAGGATGCAAAAGTTGAATGTGTTACAACAGATCTGTTCTCAAGTAGCTGATGATTCGCTTATGCAAGCCAAGATTTTTCCAAATGCCTTCTATAAGGAGAAGCAAAACCCAAACGTACTTCTCTGCTGCATATGCATCTCTCTGCCTGCGTGTTCATTGTCAGTACTGGCAAACACAGCTTCTAAGCTTTCTTATTCACACTACTATAAATTGCTTTCCCCCAAAAAATGTGAATAATCAACTGTGCTACGTGACTATGGAATACGAAGTTGAATTTTGATGGGGTAGGGAAAAATCTAAAGTTGATTCAGAGAATTTTTTTTTCCCATTTAAAAGGACATCATTTCAGACTGCTTCTGATTCACACTGTGTAGCCTTAGCCTTAAAACCCCTTCCACTACATGGAGAGAGGAGCATAAATTTGGCTAGCTCAGCTATTCATACCAGACCTAGAATTGAGAGGCTTTATTTTAATAAAATGCTCCTGATAGACAGGAAATAATCCCAGCTCCCTCTGGCTAGACAAAGACATTTGCAGTGTGTTTTTTCTGATGTCGTTATCAGAACAATGCAGACGATATTCAGCATTAACACCCGTTACTCTGAAACCAATGTTACATAAAGTGTCAGCGTAATAATTGTATTCCTGAGTGAGCCTGACTCGTAGCCAGCTCCTCCGGAAGTACAGATACAGCAACTTTTTAAAACAAGCCAGATGACTCTGTTAAGGCTTGGGTGAGCCGTGCCTGCCACGACCGGTTTGCATCTTCGCTCCCGAGCTACCCCACAGTTTGTCATGTGGTATAGAGCTACATGAGAAAAGATACTTTGTCACTCTACATTTATAATCCTCTACACATCAAAATTATTTATTTGTAAGTTAGACTGACCGCATGAACTGCTGGCCTCAGGAATCCCATGCTGCTTATGGTGCATTTTCTGAACTACTGCAGTTCCTGCAGGTGGTTATTTTAAATCCAAGAATGTCTTAAAAAAAAAAATCAATTAAAACCGCTCAGGAAAACCACTCTGCAGTACCTCAGTTATGTCGATAATTAATGTATGCAATTGATTCAGCAGCAATTAAAGTGATGTTCATCAACGGGGCACAGAAGACCACGATTGGCAAGACCTCCTCAGACCACAGAAGTGTCCTTATGAGCAGCTCTCCTCTGCCTAACACTGACTGTTCCTATGACAATCCGCTCCTAACTCTGTGAGCAGGAAAGCAAAAGACTTCTATTTTTAATAATTTTTTCCTTTTTTTTTTTTTTTCTTTTTAAATTAATATTTTTCTCTGTCTACTTAAAAATCTGAGAGTCATAAGGAGCTTTGATAGAAAAGACCAACATCAAGAATTACTTATTCAATTCAAGACAGGCTGATTTAGTTTGAAGTTCACTGCAAGTAGAACGGCTTCTCTGAGTGACAGATGCTTCAGCTTTGCGGACAGGCCAAACAGTCTCCAGGTGATCTACTAATATGCCTCCTCCTTTCAAACCCACACTGATAATAAAATACAAAAAAATCCAACTTTTTCTATTCTGCTGATTTTTGCCAAAGCCTAGATAAGCAAAATTAAACCACAATAACCCTATTGCTAAAGCCCAAAGTACTGCTTACTTTTATAAGAACCAGAAGATGAAAGATAGAATTATCTTTGTCATGTACATAATTTAAATCATATCCCTAAATCAATGAATTAACAGTTTTGTTGGATCGATCATATTTGATCAGATCTCCAAACCAAGATGATATGTAATCAAATCATGAACCATTTCCCAGTTGATACAACATCCACTTCCTAAATGAAAACAATCAAATGGCAGTCTTGTTTCACTCCAAAATTCAGCTAAGAAGGCTTTGCCCTTAACAAAGACAATCATATTCAACAGAGCACTTCAACGTCAGTTTTAGTTTCAAATTCTGATTAAAAGGTTCTTCTCAAAGTCTTCAAATCTACATTGCTGATCTTCAAGGAACCTACACACCATATTTTGGTCTTGTTCTATTACATTCTCAGTGCTCACTCAAACCCCTACCAGAAGCCTTGGTGGTGGTACAGCATTTAATTTCACCCCCCCTCCCTTTCTTTTTGCCACTGTTCTGCCCCATCTACCCCACGTAAGCTATTTCAGATTCAGGCTTTACTGTATAATGTTTACAAGTACTGTACTGGCAGCTTAAAGCTTTGATTATCTGACAGCAGAAAGGAACACTGGGCTAGGAATTTCCAGTATATGCCCTCTGTATACATACCCAAACCATAACCTACTTCCACATTGGATAGATGGTGACATCTTAAGAAACTAGGAATTAGCACTCCATTAAGAATTAGCTGGGGAAAGGGAGAGCATACCTATAGATGGCCATCAGGTTTACTTCTTAGGATACCACAGTAAACACGCATAAGTCTTGCACAGGTCTTTTAGAAAAGTGAGTTTCACCGAGTTCATAAATTTTCAGGTGCACTTCAAGTGAACCCAGGCAAGCTACAATACCAAGGCCCCAGTGTAACAGTAAACATGACAGGTGTGAAACAAAAGCAAGTTTCTCCATCTTCTTGCTTTGAACAAAACACATCTAGTTTCAGAGACCTTCCTCAAAGTATGCATTTGAGTACCATTTGTTCTTGGTTTCCATAAACATTTGGACAATGTAATACCACTGTCCAGCACTGACTGGAGCTTAACTTTCATTTTACATGTACAAGAACACACACCCCGTTATTTTCCCTTGCCAGCAACTGACTGAAAACTTCTAACACACACCTAATGTCATCCTCTTTCCTCCATCCTGAGAAACTCAAGAGTAAGAAAAGGAAAAGCTTTTCAGAACTGAAAACTTGGCTACCTTTGTTGGGTCACTTAAACGCATAGCCATATCTGCAACGATGGTTGCTTAACATCCCAACAACCAGGGAGAAAAAAAGAAAATGAACTTTCAAGACTCACACATTTGTGAAAAAAACACTCCCACCATTACAAAATGCTTAGAGAACATATATTCTGTTTTCAAAGAACAACTATTTAAAAATTCAGTGAAATTCAAATAATGTCTCACATACAGCTATAAGTTGCATTATTTTCTTTTTTTTTTTTGTTTTGTTTTGTTTTACAGCATAGAGAGCAAAAGAGAGATAAAAAGCAGAACAGAAACCAAATGATGTTTTCTGTATGATGAGGTGAATTGTTTCCTGATATCCCTGTTTATTTGTCCATTACTACCCCATAAAAGAACTATATTTACTATTTTTCACTGACAGGCATTTGTTTCTGAACACCATTCCTCCTATTATTGATGAGCCCCAAATACAATTTCTTACAGCTTAGTATCTCACACATTTTAGCTTTTATAAAAACAAACCACGCTAATAGCATTTTAAGCCAAACTGCTCTCCTTTGCACTTCCAAGACAATGCGTGCTGTCAGTCTGTTAGCGTGCATCAGCAGAGAGGAAACGTCAATATTGGCATCTGTTTGCGCACAGAAATACCTACGGGAAGAGATGAATTTTTAAGGGTGCTATGATTCAAGGCTACTGAAAACAACTAAATAACTCCACATGTGTGAATGCAGGCAAGGAAAAGAATTAGATGGAAGAGGGAAAGTCTGACTCCTAATTTGCAGCTGGCACCGTGCCCAAAGACGAGCAGGATGCAGAAGAGAGGATGTGCCGAGCTAGCAATCACAGTGGCTCCCCAGGGGCCCCCACTGTCTTCACCCCATCTCAGACAAAAAGATTGGTATGGAGGACAGCACGTTTCAGAGGTGGATGCCTTTGTGTTCTCTCAGAATCCGAAAGGATATCATCTTAAAGCTACAATTTGACCTTCAATCAGACTCTGAGATTATACAAACTGAAATTCTGAAACATGGCAAAGTCCTCAGAGTCTTCCGGCCATCTCCAAAAATGTACACACAGGCAAGCCCTGCTCACCTGTGTGCATGGGCTAAGTCAACAACACGCTTAATTTAATGGCTATCCTCCCACTTGTACAGTCATTTTCTCAGAAGATTCGAGTGCCAGAATTCTACAGTGAACAGACTTCTACTGATCTCTGGTTTGGATTTAACAGTCACAGGTTTTGCTGTGTAAATTTGGATGGCCACAGAAACCCCCACTTGAGAAATATAAAGTATCTTTCCATAGAAAGACCTACTAAATTATTTTCCATCGTGTATTGTGTACATGCCACATTTATGGCAGAAATATTGTCTATTTCTCTCACCATGAAGCAAGACTTCTCACTTAGTCCAGCTCTCCCTGAACTCAAAGTCCGTAGATAGTGATCAAATCTCCTACAAAAACCCCAGGTGTTTTACTTGGGGGGTGGGGTGTAGTATTACAGATTTTTATCAGTAACATCACACCACAGTTCCCCATTCTTGCATTTCATTCCCATTCTTTAACAATTCTATTAGTCACCCAGTATTCCTGATTTTAGTAGTTTGGTGGGGCCTGTTTGTGGGGGTTAATTTATTATTATTTTTTTTTTAGTCCATGGGTTATTTCTCTGTCTTCTTTTAATCTCTCTCCAACAGTCTTGCCCTAGTCCCCAGACATGATCTATGCTCCTTTATGAAGTCAGCCTTTCAAGTAGCCAACTGACCCTTGCAAGCAGCTTAACCTTGAGCAATTAATCATTTATCTTTTTACTGTATGAGCTTTGTTCAATCTATTCTAAAAACAGATCTTATTAGAGTCCAATATTCATAAGTGTTAACTGGTGCATTGTGAGGTTTTTTTGTTTTGTGAGGTTTTTTGTTTGTGGTTTTGTTTTGGGTGGGGTTTTTTTTGTTTGTTTGTTTTGGGGGGTTTTGGTTTTTAAATACACTCTCCTTGTTTAACTTATGAGATACCAAAAAGCCAGCTGCTTTAGAACTGGCTCTTACCTAGTTCTGATTACACAAGAACAAGCAGGTCTGCCTTCTTTCCATTTCATCACTATATTCTCAACGCACAAAGCAAAGCACTATTTACATACTCTTCACTTATCCTCCAGGTGTTCTCTGAGATTTAACTACTTTTAATTGCTTCTTTCTTACAGGCACTTTTTTTTATCACATGTTTCTCAGAAGTCACTGTGACCCAAACATTTCTGCTTCATTCCGGGCCAGACTTCTAAGGGATGATCCATGTATGAGTATATGCACCACAAAACAACTAGTTCAAAATGATTCCTCATTCCCCAGATGCCTGAAAAATTCAACACTGACACACAGGTAACATCCAACCTTGGTCATCGTACCAAAGAAGGTAAGGAAAAGAAGATTGATCAAGAAACAGAGAGAAAAGATGCTTTGAGAGTGAGATTCCTTTATGGACAACAACTTAGTGATTCAAATGGAAAATGTAGCCAAAAATACAGAAAAGGAAGATTTAAGAGTAGGTGAGAAAGCTAAAGTAAAGATGTTTGGAAACATCATCTTCAGGTATAGCTCCAGAGATAGAAATTTAGCAATGACACACTCTACAGTCGTGTCTAAAACAGAGGACAGTGGTGGCAGCAGCCGCATCTAACCTGTGGGAGAAACGAGAAGAGAGGGAACACTGCAGTTTGTATCAAACCAGTTGTTCCAAGGCCCTAGATCTAAAAAAGCAGCAATAACATGGGAAGAAGCAAGATACAATTAAGATAAGAGAAATAGGATCACTAAAAGTTAGCCAAAACATTGCAACACTAGGAAATGAAAAGTACCTCAATTCATCAACAGTAGCAAAGGGAATGCAGAAGCACACCATGTTAAGAGCATAAAAGAGCAAAGATGGGATTAACAGCTGCTCTTTATTTATTGCATATATTGACAATACAGTATATTTCAAGTGGTTTACACCTCTCAGGAAAGAGGAAAGACACTGAAACACAGTTATTCTTTAAGAAGATTTCTTCTAGTAAGCAAGCAGGGTAGCAAGAAGAGTGATTACACAATATGCTATGCCCCAAAGCATGTCATGGCTTCCTTTAAAAAGAAGAGTAAAGAGACAGCACAGAGCAACAGTACAGATGAAGTAATCAAAAAAATTAATTTCTCAATACAATTATATAATTACAGTATTCACTGAAGATAATAGCTAACGAAAAGATTCGAAGTAAAGCCTATAAGGAAATGAATAATTTAATCACACCTTTCCTTAGAAAAATAGACAGCTTTTAATACTACAAAGTATCATTTTAATCCTAGAAATCTAAGATACAGGTCACTGCTCATTCTTTGCTTATGAATATCAATTAATTTCCCATTGGATAGAACGCATAATTATAGGACATTCTGCATCAAGATAAGTTTCTTTAATGGCTAAAGTAGTAACTCCATCCAATTGGATTAAAGCATTAGTTGAAGTTGTAACTGAAATGGTTTATCAAAGTTCTGATAAAATTAAGAAAGGTCCAGATGAATCAATCAATGGAGAGCAATGCAATCCATAAAGTTGGTCTTCTCTGTGTGTAAAATTAAAAGTTTTCTAAAATCATGTGATTTTTAAATGGTTATTGATGAAATACTGCCTCTAGGAAGTCTATACTCATTTTGTTCAAGACAGGTAAGCATGACTGTGGAAATAAAGCAAGTTTGCAGAATCCGGGAAGGGGGGGTGGGTGGATATATGTCTAAGCAATGCAATCCATAAAGTTGGTCTTCTCTGTGTGTAAAATTAAAAGTTTTCTAAAATCATGTGATTTTTAAATGGTTATTGATGAAATACTGCCTCTAGGAAGTCTATACTCATTTTGTTCAAGACAGGTAAGCATGACTGTGGAAATAAAGCAAGTTTGCAGAATCCGGGAAGGGGGGGTGGGTGGATATATGTCTAGAGAAAAATTGAAGCTTTTATATTTATTTATTTCAAAGCATGTATTGAGTAGAAGTTTGCAAAAATACCCTCAACATGCAAACTAAAATTTCATTTCCCCCATCTAGAGTACTGTGTCCAGTTCTGGGCATCCCAGTTCAAGCGAGACAGGGAGCTACTGGAGGGAGTTTCAGCAGAGGGCTACTAAGATGAGGAGGGGGCAGGAACATCTCTCTTAGGACGACACGCTGAGATATCTGGGACTGGTCAGCCTGGAGAAGACTGAGAGGGGGTCTCATCCTTGCTTATAAATATCTCAAGGGTGGGTGTGAAGAGGATGCAACTAAACTCTTCTCAGTGGTGCCACAGGACAAGGGGCAACAGGCACAAGCTGGAAGCCAGGAAGTTATGTCTGAACATGAGGAAAAACTTCTTTCCTGTGCAGGTGACAGAGCCCTGGCACAGGCTGCCCCGAGAGGTGTGGGGTCTCCTGCTCTGGAGATATTCAAAACCCACCTGGATGCGTTCCTGTGCGACCTGCTCTGGGTGACCCTGCTTGAGCTGGGGGTTGGACTAGATGATCTCCAGAGATGCCTTCCAACCTCATCCATTCTGTGATTCTGTGAAATCCTTAAGATT
>KL289594.1:23436-33438 GCA_000699545.1 Podiceps cristatus
TACTCAATGACATAAGCTCTGTATCAAGAGGAACAGCCTGTAACTAGGTATGTCACCTTCTTTCATAGCACAAAAAGCTACACCTTTTCGGTCATGAGAGACATTGCTGTAAAATATTATAAGTAAATATGTCCAAAGTACTAAAAATCACTGAAATACTGTTCAATATTGTACCTCTCAAAGACACTTCAGCACAACCTCTGTATTTTGAGGAAAGTCTGCAGTGATGCACAAATTCCAAATGAGAGCAGGACTTCTATTCTACGTGGTAAACACAAGTCACAAAATTGCCATAGTGAGAGCTTCCACCATTGGATAAAGTGTATATTCTAAAACACCATCACTAGAGACTTTCATATTAACAGGTCAAGTGGGAAGGACTGAACTATACCACACTGACTTTTTCTGATATCTGTGAATGCTTATATAGTAGAAACAATTTTTGCATTTGTTGAGCCACATGAAAAAAAAAAAAAAAAAAAAATCATTCAGTTGAATTATGTTCACTGGAAACTACATCATTGTGGTCTCTTGTCTAGATACCACTAGGATCTTTGTCAGCTGTAGATACCTCGAGATTTGAGCAGCAGTATCTGCCTCTTGCTGATGATAATCATTCTGCTGCTGCATCACCATCTTTTGTTAACAGTAGTTCCTGAACCTCTTAGATTTACTGATTCAGCAGCTAGAAGTTTCACAAAGTTACAAATGAACTTTACACTTAAAAAGCAGCAGAAATAATAGTAAATCCAAGGGCATTTGATATGTACGTTAACATTATGAATAACCAAGGAAAAACCAGTATTACTACCCGGAGATGGTTGAATTGTCTCTAAATAACATGTTTGGACCAAGTATTACCAAGATACAGATATAATTCATATCCTGCCCTATGCAACCTAAATAAACAGCACCTGTGACAGCTAAGGTCTTAATGCAACAGCACACTTCAGTTACAGACTGTCCTTGTACTTAATGCTAGCTATGTGCTTAACTGTTATTTGGATCAGGACCTATTTTTATGTTGAAAATAAGTTAACATGAAGTTTGAACCAGGTTTTGTGCAGAGTACAGGGGGACAATCACTTCCCTAGTCCTGCTGGCCACACTATTTCTGACACAAGCCAGGACACTGTTGGCTGCCTTGGCCACCTGGGCACACTGCAGGCTCACATTCAGCCGCCTGTCAACCAGCACCCCCAGGTCCTTTCCCACCAGGCATCTTTCCAGCCGCTCCTCCCCAAGCCCGTAGCGTTGCCTGGGGTTGCTGTGACCCAAGTGCAGGACCCGGCACTTGGCTTTGTTGAACCTCATACAACTGGCCTCAGCCCATCGATCCAGCCTGTCCAGATCCCTCTGCAGAGCCGTCCTGCCCTCAAGCAGATCAACACTCCCACCCAGCCTGGTGTCATCTGCAAACTGACTGAGGGTGCACTCGATCCCCTTGTCCAGATCACTGATAAAGATGTTAAACAGCACTGGCCCCAACACTGAGCCCTGGGGAACATCAGTTGTGACTGGCCGACAACTGGATTTGAACTCCATTCATCACAACTCTGAGCCTGGCCGGCCAGTCAGCTTGAAAAAGCTATTTGTGCAATAAGTGCTTAAAAGATAAAATCTCACTTTCTGCTATGTCAGGATAGTATCTCTTGCATGTATTTATTGGATGACTCCTCAATGGTTACCTGCTGTAGGCATTAAACACGAATCAGTTTTATTCAGTGATAAAAATTCACCCCAAATGCTGTTGATTTAATCATATACACTTTAACAAAACCATTCTAAATACAATTGGTTCTGTATGTGCCCATGAACAATTTTTATTAAGTTAGGGGCAAAGGCGTAAGTACAGCAGCATGTTTCCACTAGAGTCTAAATCAAGAACCCGGAGTGTAGTGACAGAAAGCATTGCCTATACATGGTCATGAACTGTTTGACGTCCAGAATAAAGGAGCATGGAACATAAAAGGAAATTATTAAAAGTACCTTTCCTCTGCACATGTAAAATAGAAGTGTTTCTGTACAGCTCTGCTTTGGTCTAAGTATAAGGGAGAAGAAAATTGGCATGCAGAGCTATATAAAAAACTGCATTCTGCACAATGAAAGTAGCTTTTTCATCAGTAACTTCTCACACAACCTAAGGAAAATTTTTTTTTTTTGCATTTTTTAGCAGATTTTTTTTTTGCAAGCAAACTCTAAAAAAAATTTTAAAGAGACTAGGTTGCCAAGATTGTCTCTCAACAACAGCAGAATTAAGCAAGTTAGGTAAACACATGCATCTGAAGAAAAGTAGATAAAGGACAGAGAAGAGAGTTAAACAGATCAATCCGATTAGCCAAGACTCATCCTAGAGTTGATGATTTATGAAGTGCAGAGCCAACCTTCTCAGCAGAACAAGTATTTAGTACTCCTGAGTTAAACATGAAACTCTCAACGCCTGTTGCTGTTTCGCATTAAAGGCTTACATACAACTAATAGGACTTTGTGTCTTACAATTTTACTTTCACTTAATTGGACCCCATAAGTAATATAAAGGGAAAAAAAACCAATGTTTACCATAATTCCATTTCTAGGAATGCAGTGTTGTTCTCAGCCCTCAAAGAATAAAGAATGTCCCTAATATCCCTCTAGCTATATTACTGGGGTCCCATCTCGTCAAAACAACTTACGAACAGACAGAATTAAAACAAAATACTGTTCAGAAGGAGTGAGCCAAAGAGTCATTTTTAATTCACGTTGGAGAAACACGCACATAAATTTGTGACTTCCAGATATATGTTCACTAACTTAATCTAACCACGAGAACGAAAAACTGGACAAATCAATACATAGGGGGTTTTTTTGTGTCTCACAAAGTTAGTTTCAGCCTTGTAGACTTCCAAGCATTGTGACCAAATAATTGCAAGAGTAATTTAGAGATACAGAATTTGCTACAGTGCAGTCTCATGACTCCAGAATCTGCATAGCACAGTGTATTCAACTGGAGATGATACAAACCTCACAATTTTAATTACTCTCCCTTTACTTCTTGCAAAGGTAGATTAAGGGACAGAAAATTGTAATCATCAACTACAATGTAAAGACTTTGTCTCACAAAAACAGAGGCTAAGATAAAACAGAATTAGTTTACATATTTCTGTGAGCGCACCTGTGTAGATACAGTTATTTTGTTTGACTGATCATTAAGTTTATTGAAAGTACAGCCAACATTTTTTCCTGTTTGCAAATCCTATTATTTTTGCCTAAAAATCTCAGAACTGACATTTTAACAAGACAAAATTAAGAAACAAAACTGCAACAATGAAAATATAGAAAAGTAGTTTTTGTAATGTACTCTTCTATTTTTTATATTTACTCTCATTCTTATAACTAGTTTCTCACAGTAAGCTGCTGAAATTAGCTTTTCTTTTTTCTTCTATTATTACAGCATGAACTGCAAAAATTAAGTATATACTGTACCTTGTTTTACCTGTAAGGAACACACACCTGACAAAAGGCAATCTTCACATCCAGGGTAGGTTCACCACAATAATACAAGAAATGGCGGCTCATAAATACCTGCAATTAAAGAAAAGTAAACATAGAAGTCTTGTATGTCTGCTGATGTGCAAGTACAATGCAGCTCTATCTACATTTGGATTATAAAACCAACCTGAGTTGCTATCCAACTCATAGACAACAGAAATTGTTTAGAACACTGAACTACAAAGTAAGATAAGACCTGGTTACATCTGCAAAATTTTACAGTAACTGATACCGTTACCACAAAGTCTATCTTGTCGCTTGTATATTCCTGCATCAACAAAAATAAAAATCAGGTCAATAAAGTTCTAAAATACATGGGAATGGGAGACAGTTATTACTATGGAGAGGAAAAAAAACCCACAAGTCCTAAGTTGGTAATTATTAGGAAAGTTATAGAAAACAGAAAGACTAATTATATGACTGCATAAATTCATGGCATAACAACTTCACAAATATTCTGTGTAGTTCTGGTTCTCATCTTAACCTCTTACAACTAGAGAAGTTACAGAAAAGGGAAGTAAGAAGTGTCCAAAGCACATACTGATTCCTTACATGAAACTACTGCACAGACTGAGAGTATTTTTAGCCTAGAAAAGATCTGAGTGGAGATATGCTGGAGATCAATAAAATGAGTGGCATACTGAAAAGTGAAAAGGAAAACACTCTTCCCTGTTTTCTTAAAATAAAAGTAGTACATGGCATCAAATTAAGTTATCAAACAACAGATTCAGAGTCAGCAACAGGAGAGAATTCTTCATACACTGTTTCAAACTGAAATTCCCTGCCTCATGTTGCTGTGGATGTCAGAAGTGGACCTGAGTCCTGGTATCATTAGGCAAATTCACATAAGGAGGAATCTGCTGAAGGCCATTAACCTCAAAAATATCGCCTCTGACTCAAGACAGTTCTGAGTCACAGTCTGCCACTATATGGTCCCTCTATTTTTAGATTCTTTCACAGGCATGTGATAGAAGCCAAGCGACCCATACACTAGCCTAGAAAGACCTCTCTGTGCACTCTATGACAGTTGTTTTAACTTAATTCCATAGTACTACATTCATCTTCATTTAACCAATCCTTTCCTAGCTGCATTCTAGCATGGGACATCAATGAAGAAAACACAGTAACGCTACCATGCTGATGTAGGTAGTCATGCCACAAAACTTCAGAGGACATTGATTTTTCTGCATGACTCCACTTAAAGAAAAAAAAAAAAAAAAAACAAAAACACAACAACAAACAAAAACAACCCCCCCCCCCCCCCCCCCCCAACTTTTAACTGTACAATTAAAAAAACTAGCAACTTTTTGGTAGGAAGAGATAAATAATATAGAACTTCATGTTTTTATTTTACATATAAGCTCACTGCAAAGACTTAAAACCCCCCAAAATGCAACTATCACTCCATTAAGACACAGCCATGATTCTGAACCATGATGTGCCTCCTTACAGTCCTGTGATATATACCTGTTTCCAATAGGAACAATAAACTAACTTTAGGTTTAAATGCCCCTAAGACAAGACTTCATTTGGAGTAACTTCATCTCACACAAACTGATCACAACTTAAGAAACTACAAGAAAGTATCCACCAATACTTGCCAACTTGAATGCATCACACGCTCCCACATGTGTTTAATTTTTAATGAATGAATAATCCTGTTATGAAAGCAAGTGTATGACCTTTTCTGCATCACATTACGGTGTCTGAGATTGCTGTCTCATTGCCCAGTGAGTCATTACCAGAGCTCACATTCCACAGAGGGTTTACATTAAAGTGAGAAAAGGAAAGAAATAAAATAATAATAAAACCAAGCTTTTAACATTAGTCAGATTCCCAGTGACTTCTGGAAAGCAAGCAGATAATTACAGCCTCACGCTGCAGATATATACACTATGAAATCCTATTGGCTGGACACATTATTTTGCTATAATAATCAATGACTGAAATGTCATTAGTCATATCACATTCAAGACAGAATCTAACAGTGAAAAGTGAATAAAGGAAAGGAAGACAATTGGGGAAACTTTGTTCCTCACTGAATTTACCGCAAGGTCCTATAGAGAAGACGCACTTTATATTATATATGCATTACTACTCTTACACAGCTCCTCAGCTTTCCACAGGAGTGCCCGTAACTGTTAATAGTCATCTGGGCAGAGCAATAGACTGGTGAATTTTATGAACTGGAATACATTTTACAATTTATTATGTTGTCCTTGGATGCAGTTATTGCTTATAAAATAACGCAAGTATGGTATGTTTTAATGGCCTAGATCATACTCACATTCCTCTGTAAATGAGACATATTACATGAATCACTAGAGTGCTAAGATCCTCCAATTGTACACCAGGAACAAGAATACCTTTCTGTAGCACAGAGGTCTTATAACACTGTATACCCAGAGCAAGACAGATTCAAGCTCATGTTTTTCGTAGTGCAAAAGTCTTCATATATTGAATTCATACAAGATCCCCTTCAGTGCCCTATAACTAATCACACATGTATTTAACTTCTAATTTCTTGATGTAGAAAATGCACTGACACTCAACTGTGTCAATACCCCCGATCATACCTCCTCTGGTGCTTAGCTGACATCGCATCACTAGAGACACTGAAGACGTGTCAGTGTACAGCAAATAAAGAACTGGCCTGTTGCTGAGATAATTGCGTCACAACACAAAGCAGTTATAAAGCAAGAAGCTAGTGACAAACAGCATCACGCACATGAGATCTGAGCTTTAGGTGAGAGCATAAGCATCCGATATTTCTTTACCCTACTTCTGATGCTTTATCTTTTTAACCTTGAGCAAAATCACCAAGGGTGGGAAGAACTGGGAGAACAGAACAGTGCTGATACAACAAAACACCTTGAAATAACCCAGGCTGGCATCCAGCTGGGAAGCCAGAGTCCGCAGCAGCATCACACGGAGAAAACCTGTCTATGAAACGCAACTCCACAAGTTCTTAAGTTTTCATCCAGAGCAAGGCATCTGTATGCCATAATGTGTAAAAGTGTACAAGTCTCAGCAGCAAATATATGATCTAGTTTTAGGCAAGACAAAACTAGAAGGCATTAAAACAGTAGGAGGAATGTAGATGTGAAGGCAAGAGTAAGAAAATACTGAAAATCCTCCGAGCTGTGCAATGGCACAGCTCCCGAGTGAACTGCTGCCTGGGACTGTGAAGATACCACTGAGGCTTGGCCTCTACCTGGCCTGCTGCTTCAGCATGCTCTTCTCCCCACTCCTCCTCCCTTATCAACTGCTACCCATCCAGACAGAGCTGTGTGCTAATGACATGCACCAGTTTCAGGAATGAACTTCCCATTCCCCTCAATGCTGCTACCAAATCTCTCTTTTCTGGAAAAAGAGTGTTTATTTTTAATAATGCTTATCTTTCTCTCCAGGGGTCAGGAGGATTACCTCATTATTATTCAAAGAGCTCTTTGAAGACTGGAAGGATTAAATCAATACCATTAGTATAATTACTGAGAGCAGAGAGGAAACCGCACAATGACAGTAGACAAAGCAGAGTAGAAAAACAATAGTAACTGCATCTCTCAAATATAGCCTCCTGCAGTAAATCTTTCTGCTTGTCCTTGAATTCCTTCCTCACCCTCAAAGCTCTACGATGGTACCCAGTGAACATCTGGGCAATTTGGCACAGGGAGCCTCGTTTTCCTTCTCAGACAGCACAATAGTTCACGTAATTGGCATCTGGATCACGAACGGAGAGCCTGTGTTTTCCTTAGGCCCAATAGATGTAAACTTTGGGCCTGAGGGGCCTGAACTGTTGCTGTACTGGTCTGAGGAGACTCAGCACTCACACCCACCATGTTGCCTCCAAGCTGCTTCTCTAGCTGACACTTAACAAGCTCTTGTCTGGAGAAAGCATCAGTCACTTTCTTTTCAGAAAATATCTCCATGATGGTCTCTCATCCCTATGTCTCCTAATCAACAGGCATATCCCCTCATGCCCAATGAATATCCTCTTGTCCTGTCAAAGCACATTTAAAACTTGCCTTTTTTTGTGTGACAATTCCGAAGACAAATGTGGAGACTCAGGAAAGTTCCATATAACTTTTTAATTCAGAGAGACTAAGGGAATAGCTGCCCTACTGCGATACTGCTTTCTTCATCACAGCCTAGACAGGCAGAACTCTCCACCTCACCACACAGCAAAATCATCTATGTCAAACACACCCATCCAGGGTTGAAACAAGGTTCTCAATGAGAGAAGCTGCAGCAGCTGTTTGACATGTGTTTAAATCAGTGTTGCATATAAAACAGTGCTGCTGCAGTTGAAATAAATCAAGTTGCAAACCTAGTGCTGGTGCTGCTCTCACCACCCCCCACACTCCTGAGCCTGTACCGAGAGGCATTCACGTATCTTACCACAAAATGAATTGGAAACAAATCCTTCAAAAGCTGATTTGAAAAATAACCCCATGTGGAAAAAAGTAATGAAAAAGTACGAGTTCCAATTTAAACAGAAATCAAACAGCAGCTGAAGATACCTACTTGTATCTAAAACATCACTAGATTTAAGCCTGTCACAGTATGGCTGCAAACTGCAAGGTTTTAACAGAACCACAGGACAACCCCCAATAATATGCTATAATCTGTTCCCAGTCCTATCAAGTAGGATAATCTCGAAAATAAGGGAAAACTATATATATTCCTACCAAAAGCCAAATCCAGCATTTATGCTTATTTGATATTACCATCTGAATACATCACATGTGTACAACGAGTACAGTGAGTGTGCTCCCAATCTTCACAGGCATGTAGTTCTATACTTGTGCTGCAAAAGGCTAAAGTGGTTATTGCTACCTCATTATATTTCATTCATGAACAGAAAGATTCAGAGCATGAAAACAAGTAGCATGGTCATTTAAAGTTATTTAAAAAAAAATTATCCTGTCCCACTTCAGTGGGAGGGGACAATTTATCAATTCAGCTGTCACTTAAAAGCCTTCTTGAAAAACACTATCATTCAACAATTAACATTTATGAATTATTAATGTTTCCTGTTTTGAAAATGTGTTTGAGTCATTTCGTGCATTTCCAGCACTGGAATTCCTCTCTCCATCTGAAAATATATACTGTCGTCACAGTAGTTTTTCAGTTCTCTGAGGCTTTGAGTAATGCTCTCAGTCCTGTAACTATATTTTTCCTTTACTGAACTTTGGCTATTCTGCTCTGTAGGAGAATGATAAAGAAGTTACAGAATATTGTCGGTGTACAACATCTTTCCATTTAGCACCTTTGTATCCTGAATGTATGAAATAATGAAGACTTGACCAAAGTCACAGAGCATGAGAAAGTCCACCAGGAGGAAATGGTAATTTCTGATCCCCAGACTGCTACAGAACATCAGACATGATCTCTGTCATCTTTAACATGCTGGATCAAGAATGAAGGGCTGCAATTTGATCAAATTTTTCATATCATGGCTGCCAGTTGTTATTGGGATATATATGTCCAAATATCCTATCAAAGACCAGACCTTCAGGCTTATCAGCAATTTTTATAGAACTTTTTTTTTTTTTTTTTAACACAACTAATTTAGAACACTGCAGCAACAGGGCATTTTCAAGATCAGCTTCAATGAGACCCGTTGCTTGGCAAGAAGCTTCAAGATCTGATAGAGAATAAATATGAACTGAAATTTGCAAGTGGATTAATAACAAGAGTGTTTCTACTGAGAAACAGTGTTTTTCTGTTGTGTCTATGCTCTCATGATAATGATTTTGGAATAACTGGGGAAAGCCATGGTGTGACTAGGGTAATTATTAAGGTTAAATCTCAGCAGAAACAGATCATCTTCCACCAGGATGGAGAAGCGATAGCACGTAAAAAATGCACAAGAATAATCCAAGCAGCTCTAAAACTGAACTGCTACAAAAGAAAAGAGCAGTAAAGAAAGAATTTAGGAACAGCACTGAAAAGGCTTTTGGAGGAAATACACAAGAGGAAAAAGAGCATATAAAGTGAAAAAATAGGGGACTGATAAGCAGGTTTTCCTAATGATCACAGCTCACATGCACAAGACAGCAACAAATGAGTTCCAAATCTGGCCTTGCTCCCAACTTCCCATGTATTCTCAAGTCAATTACGAGTCAAATTTCCACACTTAACTACATATGGTGTAAATATCCATGTTGTAATAGCCAACGATATCACATACCTAAGTAATACTTTTACAAACAGGTACTATCAGAGAAACAACCTGCTTCTGTGAGGTGCTGCAGCAGATGAACTGGAGTTTATGATAATCTTATCAGTCTCTCATACCATCTTCTCATTTTTAGCTGAATGTCTTCATTCTCTGATGCAAATTCAAAGAGAAAATAAAATCTAACCACTTCCAGGAGGTATTAAAAATTAGACTGATGTTGGAAGCAGCTCCAGTGTTAACTGTGCAAGACTATGGCTACTACCTTCACCAAAAAAAGAAGAAAACCTAAT
>KL289594.1:33487-45633 GCA_000699545.1 Podiceps cristatus
TTCCATATGGGTAAAAGCAAAATTTTTTTTTTTTTTTTTTTTGCTGCATTTTTCCTATTCTGGCATTTGATTTTAAACTGCTTTCTCTTTCTGGAAAATCAGGAGACAAAAAAATGAGGTAATCATCTCAGAATTGAATGAAAAATTCTGCCCTCTCTTGAAAGTTTTTTTGTCTATTAGAAAAAAAAAAAAAAAAAAAAAGGAGAAGGGGGGGAGGGAGAAGAAATCAATAAAAAGCTATTCCTTAGATAAATGCCAGTGGTAAAACTGCCAGGAGGTATGTAATGAATCACATCAAAACTATTTTTAATACACTCCAAGTCAGAGCACAACCTCCAAACCTAATTCAAATTCAGTTAAATTTGCCTTCAACACAGGTGACCCTGACACTGTATGACTGGTGAAAGTGACATACATTCTATAGAATACACAGAAAAATACTCAATTACTATCTATATCAAGCAGTATCAATAAAATTAACAGATCTTACTAAATTACATATACTAAGCTCTAACAGATTGGAATGAATTTCTAATACTTTGAACCATATGGATTTGGAGCTCATTTTTAATCTGCTGCTCTGATACGCAAGTTAACCCCATCAACAAAGGCTGCGTGTAAAAAGAATGACTATCGTAGTCAAAAGCAGAAGGCTAATTGAGAAATGCATGAAAGGCCAGAGCATTTAGATCCAGATATAAATCCTGTTTCAGGTTACCTGCATTTTGTGGCACTATGCTAGAATAAATAGCAACTTCTATGACAATTTTATTCAATTTAGAAGTAAAATTTATGGATTTAGTGATTTAAGAGGAACACATCATGTAAACAAAATAATATTTAGCCATATTTTCATTTACTGGGCAAAAAATTATATTAGACCCTACCAATGATGTTCTTTACTATACTAAAGTTTGTATGATGAAGATACAAAAAGCTGTTTAGGACTATGGATTAACTTGCTCTACTGAAATGTCAGTATTTATCATCATAACTTTACAAGAACTGTTTAATTGGCCACTGAACTGAGCCAGCCAATTTACACTTCATGGTTATTCAGGAACAGAATCACGGAATTGCTCGCGTTGGAAGGGACCTTGGGAAATCTCTTGTCCAGCCTCTCTGCTCAAAGCAAGGGCAGTTGCTTCAGTTGTTTGCAAAGTCACAATGCTTAGGCCCCGCCTTGGTTTATATTTACCTATTAATACAGTAGCTATGCACCTAGAAATACTATTACTCTAAAGAAAAAAAAAAATTAAGAGGCTTAGTTCTGGAACACAATCCTGTGGCCGTGAACAGATTGCACTGTAAATTCTGCATCTACAGAACAGTTTATTTCTCTACCAACAAAAATTCAGATTCCTTCCCTTCTGAAAAGCTTTCCCCCTCCTAAGCTTTAACACTGTAAAAGTTTTAGTTGCTCTCGTAATAAAAATGGAACTACTCATCTCAGCTATGCAAACAGGACTTACTGCAAAATCACTGTTAACTTAATATCAAGTGGCAGTCGCATCTTGTTTAAGAAAACAGAAAAAATTTGATACTTCTGTGTTAAAAGCCTAAACATAAGAAAAAAAAAATTCTTAATGGAGTAAGAAGAGACCTTGTGTTTCTGATTATCAATAACTAGTGCAGGAAGGCTAAAGAAACCAAGACTCCCTTCAAGTGAGGCAAGGTACAAACCCAACAAAAGCAGGTATTTCCTTGTTCCAATCTAGCTCTACTTAATGCTAGGTAAAAGGTTTTCAAAGGATAACTGCCTTTGTGCTAAATAAATTACTACTGCAGAATGATTTTCAGCCTACAAGCTGATGCACATGACTGCACTGTGTTTTCTTCTTTACCTTCCTTGGCTATCTGCACACATTAGATGTGGCACGAGTATACCGACAGTAAAGTCACTACGTGCTACTCATCCCACACCGGTTTGTTTTCACTTCTCCAAATAGGCACTTCTCTAAGAGCTTCATCAGATTAGGCCATGAAGTTCTTAGATTAACCAAGACCTTCATTACACAAAAACTGAAAGGCAGCAACTATGCTTTCACTGATGCCCAACTTCTTCATGGCTGTTCCATGACTTGTAGAACGCTGCCTACTGTACTTAGCAGCTAGACCAAAAATAAAACAAAAAGAAATAAAACTATCCATTACTACAAAGAAAAATAATGATAATTATATATCCAGTGAATATAATTAAAGTTCTAGGGTTTAACAAAATTATGAGAGGAGAAATATTTAAAGAAAACATATCTGCTGCTGCTGAGCCGTGTTGCTGCAGTCACTTGTTTTCCCACAAGCAGAACCAGAAATACATTAGCTGATTAATGCAAATTTACAGAATCATGAGGGTTACTTACCTGTTATACAGATGACCAGAAACTAGCACATTAAAAAGGAATGTACATTTTTGTGAACTTAGACCGGACAGATAAGGAGTGATTAAAACCAAGTCATGTTCATGTAAGGTTCTTGTATACAAGTAAAACAAAGAACAGTGCATTAAAATGCAACGGTAAGCTGTCACAAGGAAGTGAGTTATTTTGTTTTCTTTATCCTGCAGCATTGGAACAAATGGGGTTTGATAAAGCCAGAGGATGGGAATTTCAAAGACTGTAAACAGAAACACTTCTTCACTATTATTTTTAGATCAAGGAACTGACCTATTGTTGCAGAAAGTACACCAAGGCCAGGAACTTAGAGGAATTTGAGCCTTTCATGAAAACTGAGGCTATGAAGGTTTATAATAGCGAATGGTTACAGCAAAGATGATGTTATGGTTTAGGACTTCAATTAGGGTCCTCCTATTTGAGGCCTACTGTACAGGTAATGCCCTATATGGTTATATACTGATTCTGTGAGTCTTCTGTGAGAGACCGTGAGAAGCAGATGCAAACAGGCCAGCCAGCGTACTCCCATGTTCTGGCTTTGCCACAAGAGGAACTTTACATCTCTGCTGCATGTACTACAGCAGCCTTTTCAAGCCTCTACCATTTCAGGAGACCTGTTTAGAACCTCTCTCTGTTTCAAGGTTCTTCCATTTTTAAAAGGCTGTCACAGATTAAACAAAGGAGCAGGGATTAGAGATAATGGAGAAGAGTGGGGGCTTCCTTGAATCCTGTGGCCAGCCTCCATTAGCCTGGGATGTTGGCTCACTCCAGATATTACCACCCAAAACACTGACCCACCCAGAGCGCCCAGCAGTCTGTTTCAATGGGCAGGGACTTTGGAGAGCTGGGATGTAGCAGACTCAGAATTATGCATGAAAACAAACCCAGCTTTGGTTCTTCTCTCAAGTGTGAAATGACCAGCAGGAACAAATTTAGCCTACTTTCCTGTGCCAAGTGGCACAGAACAACTCAGGTAAAGCTAAAACAGCTGCATTGGAAAAGAGATAACTGCTGCAAAATACTTTCCTGTTTGTAGTAAATAAAAAAAATGGTTACAGCATGAAACACATTACATTTTCATAGGCCATCGTGTTGTTCTCTAGTAGCAATTGCAGAGCTATTTTTCTACTTACGTTTCCCAATTTCACTTTCTGAAAGTAAATTGTGCCCTCTCTCTAAGTTCCCATCACAGCAGATCATCACATCATACCCTCAGAGATACACAACGGAATATGGAGAGAGCATAAAGACAGGTTTGGTCCTACTTTGCGGAGTGGCAAGGATTCAATGATTTGAGGGACTTCTGGGATTAACCTTTTACATCAGACAATTTAATCAGAAAAGCGTGTCGTTCATTCCAAATGGAAAATTTTAAATGCATTTTTTCATAAACCATCAGTTTAAACAGCCAAAGAGTGAAGAGGAGAGAAAGTGATTCATGGAGGTGAACTAAAACAGGAACATGAAAGTTTCTATAGTACTGAAATGGAAGGCAGTGTATTAAGATTTTAGTAACAATGTTAACAACTGTTCTTCCCATCACTGCAAACTAAGCTGAAGGTGTAAGTGCAGAGGTGCCCTCTTAGTGTGCTCCTTTTAACCAAGGTAGAGCTTCTCTTAGAAAAAAGGAGCCAAAGAGACAAGCTGGGCAATTTTCTAGACAAACTGTTTGCGAAAAGAGAAAATGGAACACAAAACAGGTTGTTTCATGATTTTTACCTCCTCATCTTCACAAACACACAGAAACACCAGCTTGTACACCTTTCCAACTTTAGGAAAAGTCTCCCTGTTATGGGTAAACAGCAGTTTGGAATTGGGTAGCTGTTAAAAGTCTTCTGAAATACTTGACTCTGTTGGGGAATCAGAGAGTTCATAGACAGGGATAAAAGGCTTTCAAAAAATCTATGGAAAAATGCAAGATCAAACACCTCATACAAAACCAAGGTTTTGATGGCTACTGAAAATAATTCAAACATGAAATTACATTAAGGACTGTATTCTTTCTTGTATCTCAGCTCCCCTCAGAGTTGGGAAAAGGGGTTAACAGCAACAGAATAAGGTGTCTGACCCAGTAAGACACAAGGGCTAAGGACAGTACAGGAACAAGTTTAATTTACCTGGATACACCAGATGGATTGAGGACCTCTCTCCTCAAAACATCGCCATTAATAAGGTATGGCACATCCTAGCAAGAATAAGCTGAGCATCCTTGAGAAAGCATTCGCCACCAGAGGAACTCTGGGGTGAGTAACACCAGGCAGAAAGAGACAGAAAGACTAACGGATAACTTAAACGAGAAACCTTTCTATTACTTTGAAAGAGTTTGGACTGCAAGATCGGAGATAGGTACCACAAAGCAATATGTTGCCATGACCATGGTAGACATATGCATTTTACATGAGTTTCTTTCACTAAAGAATTTAAGTAGTACAAGAACACAACCTTATCCTACTTTTGACTGCCTGAATGTAAGTGCAAGTCTCAAGCTCTTCCCTTTAATACCTTATGTTGTGTGGTTGTTGGTTTTGTTTTTTTTTTTAAACTGAAATCCGTAGCTCACTCTAATGTTTTTAGCTTTTTCAGCTGTGACTCAACAGAACTTCCCCACAGCTCTAACACCTTCTGATGTCCATAAAGCCAAGCTTTCTTCGGACTCATAACAGAACAGCAATGTAAATACTCTTTATTTTGTCCAGCCCTTCACAATGATTTATAGAGGATAGCATTAATCAAGTAACCCATTTAACTAATACTAATCCCAGTTAGACTACAACGGTGGAAACTATAAACACTGCGCGTCTTGTAAAGTTTTACACACACATGCCATCAGGTCAGTGTTTCACAGCAGTAATAATAATCACACCCCTTACATGCGAGTGTAATGCACATGGTCATCTAAAGAAAACTCTTAAGGGAGATACTTAAGCCCACACACCTTTTTTGTTCTAGGAAAATCTCAGCGGTTTAGTGTGTGCTCAAGGCATAAATGCTTCCTAGAGCTGCCAGGGGGACAGTGCAGCTTCACATTAGTCTCAGTGGAAGCCCGTGCTCATAAAGCATTGCACAGCCCTCACACAATTCCACTGGAATGCTGGCATTCACTCTCCTAAACTAGAAATGTAAACATGAATGGAAAAACTCAGGTTGTATGCCAGGGCTCTGGAGTCTTAGATTAACGTTTCAGGGTTTTAACTTGTTTTCTGGGTGGAAGCTTTCATTGAGGGTTCAACAGGCGATCGCTTTCTGTTTCTAAAACGTCTATTGGCCAGTAAAGTCATAATTACACTTAGATTTCTTCTTGCAACAGGCAAGGAATATATACCACAAGAAAGCAATTGCCATTTGAATGAGCAACAGACCAGCAAATGTAAGGGTTTCTGGATTCACTTCCTAGTACTTTTAACACTTAAAAACAAATGTAAATCTCTCCTGAACTAGGTAGAAGCTAAGAGAAAAATGAGGCAATGTGGTGCTAATCAGTTCCAATCTTTTAGACCTCACAACATATGTATCATGAAAAATATATGAATACTTTTCTTAAACACTTTCAGACAAACATCTTAAACCTGATGGACTGTGACTCTCTCTAGTACGTACAAGCTCCCCCACTACTAACAGAGCCATTGGAACTGCACTTTCCAATCTGCAGTATATCCAATACTTGAAAAATCATTTCTACGCTATAAAGAAAACCTTAACAGTCAAAATCTCAAGCAAAACAAAAGCCTAAAAAGAGGCCAGACATCACTTAAAGCACAGGAAAACACGGCGGGGTGTGTGTGTGTGTGTATAACATAGCCATTTACATAACTGAAAATATATTAGAAAGAATACAGCAATGTTTCCAGCATGTGAACATGGCAAAACAGACAGGACAAAACTGACCAGTCATACAGGCTGTGATCGCCATCTTCTAAATGCTATAATGTGCTTTCTCTTCCCAAGATCAAGTGTAGTATTTTTCTCAACTTGTATAAAACTAGTTTATCAAATCTGAGGCAGGTGGAGAGGAAATTTGTGTTAACATTTTACCCACAGAACAACACTAGTCCACATGAATACTTTAAGAGAATTTCAGTTCCCAAGGTGAACAAAATACGTGAGTTCATAAATTCCCTCAAACCCTTTCCCCTAATCTATGAATAAAACCATTATCTTTCTTCTTAGAAAAGGAATTAATATCATGGCTGTTTTTCTGAGAGAGAGACTGGTGTTGCAAGCAATTTTAAGGAGGTGTCCAGCTAGTAAATAAAAAACAGAAACTATTAGAAACAGGAAAAGACATACGACATGCCAAAAGAGCAGAAGTTTCTAGGTCACATCATAAAATGCAATAATCACTTCCAACAGAAACTAATCTGAAGAGAAGAATAATTAAAGAAATACTGAAATATGAACTAAAAAATAACTGTATTATATGAATTCAGAAAGAAACTGTAGTAAGAGCACCCATCACTGACAGCCGTCTTTATTGCTGCTAATTACACAAGACCCAATAGCTGAGATGTTGTCAACACTACCAATAATATGCACCAATCCCTCCTTTTACCATCTTGTCATTTACCCTCATACTGGGTTATTTCCGCACTGCAATCCAGCTAGGAAGAGCCAGTAACAACCTTACAGTACCTACCTGGAAAACAGCACGGACCAGTAGCTCAAGCTGTTAATACCTTTTGTAAATATTCAGGAAAAAAATTCATGTATAAATACCTGGTCAGTTGGCCCGCACAAATCTCTATGCTGTTGCAGCTAAATTGCAATTAGAATTTGAACTAAATAGTTTAAAGTCAGTTAAAGTACATTTGCCCTGAAGCAACTGTCTACTGTGCCCATATTACAGCCTCTGCTGGGGTGGCCTAGCTGGCAGCCTGCGACCCCAGCCTTGCCCACTGACTGCTTATGCTGAGGTACCTGATCTTCTCTGGGGCAGGCGGCTGCTGTTGCCGTGATGACACAGGTGGGCTGGAGAAAGAGGCCTTTTGTGCCTGCACATGAAGCATTGCCAATATTCTGTTGATAGAGCATTTTAAGCAGGACTGCCTCTTTTTCTGTTACTTCCAGAAGGTTAGGAAATTCCATGATTTCTCGTTCTCTTGAACCTCACAAAGGCCACATGTCCAGAATACAAGCATAAGCAGACAGCTCTCCTGTCTACCTTCCAATGCCAAGTGGAAAAAAAAAAAATGCACTGAAGGACCCTAATTTCTTGTACCCTAAATAAGCTTGAGCCCTCCTTTCTAAACAAGAACAGAAGTCCAGAGAATCAGATATGACTATGCCTGAGTACTTTCTGATATCATTTCCAGCTCCAACAGAATTTGGAATATAAGACAAATCAACTGAAATCCAACTGACTTGACATCCCTTGGAAGGAGTTATCCTGCTGTGAGACAGCTGATTGATTCCTCTTCTCCGTTTCAAAGCGGTAGCGTGAGCTATTGCAACGTACACATTTCACAAAGCTGCTCCACACAAAAATGACTCACTGTCCACAAAAAATACCTGAATTCAGATGAGAAGTTTGTTTCACTTGGTTTCCAGCCTCCTGTGAACTACAGATCCGAGCATACTTTCCATACTCCAGACTACATAAGCCATTTACAATAACATGCATAGTTCATGTATTTCCCAGGTTACTGCTGGTCACTGCTTTTTGAGCAAAATCAGTAAGAAACAGGTTCAGTGATACTCTACAGGGACGACACCCACTGATAAAAAACAACCCAACCCTTTTAGAGTTTCACATCCCCCCCAAAAGTACAGCTTGCTAAGCAAAAGTAGGAGCTAGATGTTTTACAAAGCAGGTTTATAACACTCCTCAAGAGCTTTTCTAATAAATGAAACGGAGGCACCAGCAAACTAAATGACATGTCCACTCAGGCAAGGAATAGTGGCCTGGGTGCCTGGTTTTAATTCACTTTCTGAAAGCATCACCAATTACACCTTTGATACAATTTTCTTTTTTAAAAAAGCTAATATAAATAGCTAAATAGGTCAAATTCCTAAACAAAACAGAAGTTAAGGAAGACCGTGTTTCACTGAAACTCATCCTTCTCTACAGCTGCCTCAGAAACAAAGGAACAAAATGCAATTTTGCTTGCATAGCCAAGTGCTTTCTTTTCAGTATTTCATTTCTGAATCCAAACACTTTGGAATGCAGAAAGCAGCAGCTGAATGCACTGATACATTTCTCTAACATATAGGGAGTTTTTTCTGACTAACACTCCCCACCCCCCACGACATGCCTCTGGGTTTTAGTGTGAAATCAAATGGATGCATGAATAATAACACACTCCACATTCTTTTAAGTGGCGGGTTTAAGTTGAGATGGACAGAAATATGTGAATGATGGTAGGAAACAGAAAAAGGAACACTGTTTCTGAAGTACAATGAGCCTTTAAAGCACTAAGTATGGCTATAAAAGTAACCTTTTTCCCCTCACCTCTCTGTATCAGTACAAACACCTTTTATCAGACATTCTTTGTCTCCCCTGATCCTCTTTGACCTCAGTACTCTGTGTTCCAGAGCATGGCAAAGAGGAAAGCTTGTATTTTGTTATTTAAGTATCTACAATTACCAATATATAAGCCATAACCATAAAAATAAACAAAAAAATCTCACACCTGATGTCTATCTCAATAGAAATATTTTACAATACTGGATTTTGTTTTTTTAATTATTTTTAACCTAGATAGCCTATCAGCTTGAATAATGATTTTTCAGAACATGGTTTACCAAACCAGTTGCTACTTTCACAAGTTGTTTCTTTGTTTGCTTGTTTTCTTTCCTCTGTTTTTTGTTTGTTTGGCTTCTGGGGTTTGTGTTTTATTCTGTTTTTAATTGGGCCTAATAGCAAAAGGGTCTTCCAGGTTTTTGACCCTAGCTGACCACCACTAACAGTTCTGATTAAGAGTTCTTTACGCCACAGCTTTTTAAAACTGTGATACATACACCAAAGAAGAATTCCACTTTTACTAGAGCCTGACCGCATTATCACAGACATTTAATATAATACTATTTTATGATATTTACAACAAATAAGACCTGGCCACACTGGTTACCATAAGATGCTTGAAGTCTGGCTAATCATCACTGCTGCGTTCTTGTTCCAAACTGTCTTCACCTTCCGTTTGTTCTTACCTAACAAACCCTTACGCAAGCTGTAGAAGTGATATTTTCATTCTTCCTGCATTACAACAGAGCACACCTGAACGATGCCACAGCGAATCACTAATTCCACTGAAGGCTACCCGTAGGTGCCTGCTAACGCACCGTAAGGTGGACAGACTAAGACAGCTCTTGTTCTGGGGCATCTCAGGACAAGCTCCATCATCTTTGCAGACATTGCTGAACAGGATACCAACCGTTACCACGCAGACCAAAAGTTTTACTTTGTTATCCTAAGGGAGTAAAGCTCATCTGTTCATCCTTCAACTTTAAATAACTTTTGAAAGTGTAATCAATCAGCAGATAGAAATAGAGAGAAAACCAAGTGGTTCAAGTGTTCGTTAATTAATTAGAGTGAATTTACAGGCATCTTGTCTTCTAGGATGCTTCATGAATCCAACAAACTTGCTGTAGTAGACAGTTGGCAAGACACAATGTTATAAAGACGTTTCATCCCTGATTCATACAAAACAGGTTCAAATTGAATCCAAGCATTTTCCATAAATATATATAGGTAAGTGCAGTAACACAACATAAACAAAATGATTCAGACGCTTTCCCCAACTGAAACTCAATCAGCAGAAATGCCACATATTGACCACAACAGAATAGCAGGAAAAATGTCCCGTTCTCATAACTCTAGCCTGTTTCTCTGCCTTACAGGACTGTAGCTCAGCAATAAAAAAAGCAACAGAATTAATCCTTTGTGCCAGCTGCCTTTATTTTGCTTGCACAGGGGCTAGTACCCAATGCTACATAATTTATATTAAATATATTCTCTGACATAACAGGAGAGAATAAATTTCAGCAGATTACTGTGAGCTGTGAAGCACTATACTGATCTTACCTCAGTCCCACTGAAAAAATCTGTCCAATTCCAGTTCCCTTTCACAATCTCTCAGGCGTTCTAATTTATAGCAATACTTTATCTGCAAGTAGCATTTCTTCATAATTTACAGCTGAAGCTACTATATCTGAAAAAAGAATATTCAGGGAACAGTGTTACATTCTGCCCATGTAATTTTACACCTCAAGAAACACTGAAAAATTATAAACTGAACAGAACAGGCTTGGCAGACTATGTATGTGAAATATATACACATTTGTGAATGCCGTGATTTCAGTATCCAACCCAGCACACTGGAGATGTTCCTGTGCTGAACCATACTATTTATCCTCAGATGTAAAGTATAAAGAATTTGCACACATTCAGCACATTTAAAAATATTCTGGGACATGTGTGGCGAGAACTTCTTGTACCTTAACTATATAAACAATGGTTTCCTTGAAAATTTAAGCCCTGTACTTCTAGCTAATGGAGACTACAGTCTCAGAGAGGCAGACTAATTTTGTTCTATATTAAGCACATGAATCCTGCTAAAAAAAAAAAAAAAAAATGTACAAGACACTGCTTCTGGGGAGACATGGAGCCTGAATGCTTCAGCCTAGATTTTCCCTCCATTAGCCACAAATTGTCAACTCCACCATTTCAATGACTCTTGTTGCTTGTTGGTTTGTTGCTAAAGCTAGTAGAGATCCCTGATGCTACGCAGATCTTCACTAGACACAGAGTTAAAACAGAACAAAAGCTTTTGCTTGCACTCATCTAGACAGAACAAGAACCTCTTAATAAGTACAGATTGAGTCTGTCTTGCATTTTGGGCTGCCATCAACTCTTCTACAACACAGATTCACGGGAAATTGTGTCACTTCTCTAACCTCCTGTAGAGGGGTATGAATGACCTAAATGTTATTATGACAATGCTGCTTCCCACACAATTACTTCCTCACACAGGCTCTGCTGTATATTCCCAGGCTGGCCTGCGAGTGATGCCAGGCAGACAGCTAGGACAGCATTAACACCCCCTCTCCAGCATCACCTAAGTATTTGCTTAATGGCAGATCATCTCCAAATGACATACTGGGAACCCAGGAACTGGGAATGTCTCATTCATTTCTACTTTCCATGCATTTACTTAACATGCAGACCATAGTTACAGCTCCAGTAAGACCAGAACCTAGGAAGCTAAGCTTACCTGGTCACATTGTATCATTGACTTAATTGGCTATATCTATCAAAATTTTTTAAAAAAAAAGGGGGGGGGGGGGGGCACCCCCTCCCCTCCCCCAAACAAAACAGCCACCAAAAAAACCACACAACACAAAACAAGTAGGCTACATAAGATACAAGAATGCTTTATGATTTCCTATAGTTGTTCTCAGCATTGCTTAGCAAATGAATTTAACATAGAATGTCGCTCAGAACTATCTTCAGTCCCTGTGTGTTAGCACATTATCATGATTCATTGTTATCATATTAATGTACAGACACTTATAGATGAAGTAAGAACAGTCACATTGTACCGGGTGCTGCCACTGTAATCATTTACACTATTATTACATTCTATTTATACTACTACACATCTATGCTACACAGAGAAGAACGTTACAAACACATAGAGATCTTGATTTTGCAAAAATTGTAGCAGGTTGACTGTGGCTGGAGGCCGGTGCCCAGCAAAGCCACTCTATCACTCCCCTCCTCAGCTGCACAGGGGAGATCACTCAGCAATTACTGTCACAGGC
>KL289595.1:425-43119 GCA_000699545.1 Podiceps cristatus
ATGCAGAGACTGGCCAATGGAAACCTTGACAGGGTTGGTTCGGTTTGGTTTTTTTAAGTGACTTCTCTTTTAAGAGTTTTCAGCATGAAATCATATTTGGGAGTCTTGGAACTTCCTCAAATATTTTGTGAAACCTGCAGTTATAACAAGAATGTGATGGAAGCTGAAAGCTAGTGAAGTTTTACAGTTACAGTTTTTGAATGGTCGTGCTGACCTTCATTCTACTTTAAGATGTCAAAAGACTGCCTGCTTTTAGAAGTATGATTCTAAGCACAGGCAAAATAAAAAATATATGGTTGTTTGCACTGGTTACACCAACAACTTGTTCTGTGACTTTTACGTAGGGCTGTATTTTTGGAATTAAATAGCTTGGATTTTGTTGTCTGAGCTCCAGGCCTTCCCTTTGATACACAAACTCGGCTCTTCAGAGGTCCTGACGATTTGCAGTTCAATTTCACTAATATTGATGGGGACTAAGCCGGGCCTCATCTGACTAGTATAATTCTAATTAGTCCTTGCTATTGTCTCTGGTTTTATTTTATTTGCCAGAGGAAGAAAACAGTGTGTTTAATTGTAGAAAAGTGGAAGCCTTTCTATTAAAGTTGTTCTTTTAGTGGAAAGCTCTGTTTAACAATTTGTATGAGTTTGATATACCGATGTTCCTAAAGGACTCCATTTTACATACGCCTTTAGAATAAAGCTTAGGAAAACTTTCAGAAAACTTAGAGGTTCAGTTTTGCTGAATCTGTCTCTTAAAAGGCTATGTTTTTTGTTTAGCAGGGGTTTTTTTGTTGTTTGTTTGCATTTTAATACTGTATTCTTTCTTGTTCTTGTTAAAATAGGCCAATGTTCAAGATAAAATAGCATGTTCAAGATAAACTAACTTAGGCATTTATCCCTTTTCTAGCGTTGTCAGTGAGGGTTTTTTAATGAGCTGACCAACTGGCATTTCAAGTGAAGTTTTTTTGCGTTTTGTTTGTTTTGGTTTTTTTTAATTGACTCATGTACAAAGAGCAAATGTGACTAGAAATTTGCAACTATCAAATGTTTTCTAAAATGCATTGACTGGTTTTACAGCGGGCTCAGTCCTAGTCTACTTTTCTGAAATTACAATGCAGTATTTCCATTCTTACAGTTGGGATCCCGTATTTTGGTAACAGCAGTTCAAGTTTAATAATGCAGTAGAGGAGCTGCCTTCAACGGTTGTGTTGTATGTGGAATACCTTTGTCTTTTCTTCTCCCTTCCACCCCGAATCATATTTCTAGATGTTAAGGAGTGAAAGACTGATGATGCATATCAGCTGGAAAAAATGTGTATATCAAAACTTCTTTTTATGTAAAATTTAGTATCAGTGTTAACTTTTCTTGATTGGGAATCTGATTTATATAAAAATTATTGCAGATCCTGGTGTGGGTAAGGTTATATGGTGTTTACTTTAAAATTTCAGTGCTATAGCTTTTACATCCAACAGGGAGGTTATGCCATTCTGACTATACTGACAGAGTTAAATCAGACAAATTTTTGAGCATAGACAAGCCCAGACAATGTGATTTATTTGAGTGCTGACTAATGGTAAAGTATTCCTTTGTCATTGGTAACAAATAATATTGTCATTTTCAAATATATTCATTTTCAAATTGTTCAGAAGTCTGTGCTGTTGAATACCTCAGAGCTTGGGCAATGAAATTTAGTGACAGCAAAAGCACAGCTCTAGTAAAAGCTTTTATTAATGTTTCTGTAGATACATTGTTTGATTTTTTTTTTTTTTGTATGAAATAAGGTTTAGTAGTCTTACAGTAAAATTGATCAAACAAATGCACACAGATAGAAATTCATAGACTCCTGTAGTTAGATGG
The DNA here is from genome assembly GCA_000699545.1 of Podiceps cristatus. Classification (NCBI taxonomy): domain Eukaryota; kingdom Metazoa; phylum Chordata; class Aves; order Podicipediformes; family Podicipedidae; genus Podiceps; species Podiceps cristatus. The sequence continues at coordinate 2,283 of KL289595.1, forward strand.
AAGGGTTCAGTGATTTTGATAGTATACTGCAATAACAGCAGTGGAAAGTACGTTTCTGTAGAGGAGATGCAAAACATGTCTACTGAAAACTGCATTCAACCCATACTAATAGCTTGATGGAGAAAGAGTTGGTTTTTTTTTATTATTATTATTTTCCTTTTTTAAAAAAAAAAACCAAACAAACAAAAAACAAAAACAAAACTTCCCCCGACTTATCCTCTTGCGTTCTTCCATTTGTTTTAAGGTAACTTGGTTTGATTTGTTCCACTGCATGTGGTGGTGTTTTCTTTGAACACAAAAACATCCACATCAGTGACTGAGGAGCTGACTTTGCACAGTGATTATGAACCATTTTGCATATAGAACATAAATTTCCTCTTCTAAGTGTGCAAAATAATAGCCAAATGCCTTAAGGAAACAAACAAAAAACCCAAAACAAACCTTATTTATTTTCAAGCTTCCTTAATAATGGAATTATTCAGAGGATAATGCCAAGTGCAGAATTCATCTTATGGTTGTACAAACCAGCATATTTTGAAAGTTGTGGAGCTGCATAGAGGAAAATGTCAGGTGAGAGCTCCTCATTCCTCAACGCAGCTACAGTGTATCACTGATGTCATCTGCTATAGAAAGAATGGCAATATTTGTGCAGGAAAAACCTGCATGTATGCACAACCAGGTAATAAATTATTAATCAGAAGTACAAACTCATGATTGGTGGGAACAATTCATACTTTTCACCAAACTTGACTGGCAACAATTCATCAGTGTTTATTAAGAGGAGCAGGCACCTCAGTTTCAAAAGACATTTGGAGAGCAGTTCAGGTTTGAGGTGAATAAACAAGTCTCTTAAACACTCCTTCCAACTTTGTGGTCCTGCAGATGAACAAGTTAATGTTGGGTGTTAAGATTTTTTGAGGATGGCTTTAGAAATGAACAATACAATACTTCCTGAACTGAAGAATATTACAGTGTAAGTACCACAGTTGAGCGTAACTTGATGTGGTGGAGGATGCTTGATTTCAGCTATATGCTCAGATGATCATTGTTTAAAAATGTATGACGGTGTTTAAATGAAAGAAAGCATAATGCTATTACATATAATTATCCTTGAGAATCTGAATTTTAATACATTTTTAAATTATCTATTAGTCTCCATATAGACAAAATGAGATGAGTTTAAAATAATTTTAATTAAGCAGGTGCAACCCTTTGTGGATACATGTAAATCACTTAAGCCAGTTGTAAATTGAAGATTGTCTGCAAAGAGTTTTGCACCTGCGCGACTATAATGAAGTTTTTAACTGATTTGAATTAAAATGGTGCAACTGTTGTGTTTAGACAAGGCCTTCATCTAGCATTGAAGTCAGTAACAGTAGAAACTGAATTTACTCTTGACAGTGTTCTACTCCTCTTTCTTTCCAATAATTTAAACGTGTTGATGATCCTTCTCTGCTTCCCCTGTCTTAATTATCCTACTTAATTTCCCTTTCCCAAGACCTGCACAGTCTTAAAAATCACTCCAGTTTGCACACACAGAGCTGCAAGGAATCACAATGCTTTTTGCTCTCCCTAGCTGACCCCTGGCATATTCTTCTACCGCCAGCACCTTTTGTATCAACCTCATCTTCACTTCTTGTGAAGAAATGGGGCTTTTCCCACTGGTGGGCTGGTACCAGCTCTGCAAAGTCCCTATTGATTGTTAGAAAAATTGTGGGAGAGACACAGACTGGGCCTTCTTTAAATAAATAAATAAATAAAAAATACCGTACTCAACATTATACATGCGTATGTTCTTACCCACATGCGTAAGTGCTGTGCAACACTTAAAGCCTGTGGACCTCTGAAGTACCTTGAAGTGTTGTGTTTTGTCTTCTCTAGTGTTTGCAGGCAGCTTAACCAGAACTTGGTTGTTCTTGGCAAATGCTGCAGCAAAGTTTTTTTTTGCAAACTTTCATTGTATTTCTCCTGGTAAGAAGGAATGTGCTGCCTTGAGGATGATCAGAAAAAAAAAAAAAATATTTAAAAAGGCCATTTTCTTCAGGGACATCACTAAATGGCCCATCAAATAGCTGAGGGGTGATGTTTAGCATGTAAATGCTAAGTCCCCGGAAGTTGTAGATACTGGGTTTTATTAAAATATTATGTTGGAACAGCAAAGCTGCTAAGGGAACTAGCTGGAGGGTAAATCTAACCTCTGGGGAGAGAAGTGAGAGAGATACCCATTTTAAATTAATGGGATCTGATACTGCTTAGTTGCAATTAAGGTGAATTTTGTCACTAGATTGAAGTGAGAGGAGAGAGCGATACAGGAAAGAGGCATTCTGCTGTCGGCTGTAACACCAGCTGCATGTTACAGCATCGGAGCAAGACCTGCAGAAACAGCGTGGGACAGAGGGGAAAGAAAATTATCTTGTTATTTAAAGCCTGTTGAAATCGGTGGGAGTTTTTTGTTGGAAGGATTTTGATTACCCTTGAGTTGTATTCTTCTTCATTGCCTCCCTCACCAGAACTTTCCACACAGTTCCCAGCAGTAACTGAATGTAGGGGAAGGGGAAGAGGGTATTGTTTGCACGTTGTCTGTAAACTATTACCATAGTTTAGTAAAGCTTAACTCTTCTGATTTTAGTTTGGCTGATAAATTTGAGCAAGTTGTTTAAACTGGAAAGTTGTTCTAAAGTATCAAAGATACTTCAGTGTATTAACTAATTCAGTAGGAAAAAATTTGAAGTTCATGTAGTATAATATCAGCAAAGAATTCCCCATGCCTAAAAATTTCTCTTTAAGTATTGTGCAGTATTTTTCCATAATTGGGTTTGTAGTCTAAATGTGCATAGCCTTGAGGAAAGAGAAGTTATTTTACAAAGGATTGTTTCTAGTGCTTTTCTGTTGCTAGCAATTCAGACAAATTGTCTCCTTGCTGGTTTGTAGACTGCTTGTAGATACTCTTCTAGTCAACTGCTGCATTAATAACTGCATCAGAATTGCAAAAGAATGTAAGTCATTTTGTTGTGGAATGAACTGTGCCAAAACGCACAATGCAATACAAAACAGGAACTTACGTGTCCTTTGGGATAGTATAATTTCAACCCATTCTCACATATATTTCTGAAGTGAAGACTCCGTCACTGTCGAAGACAATTCAGCAATGACTACTTTATTACTTTATATGACTTCAATTTTTTTTTTGTCTGCTTCAGTGACATCAAATGATTAGAGGCTTCAAAAATGGAAAAACTACTGTATTGCAGAAAAGATAATAAGAGGCTTTTAATGACTTCTGTCCACGTGTCTACCGAGACACTATGTTCTGCAATATCTAATCTGTAGGTCTTCAGTTCTTACCACAGGGATTTTTTTGTTTTGTTTGGGTTTTTTTTGTTTTGTTTGTTTGTGGTTTTTTTGTTTTGTTTTTTGTAAATGACTGTAGCACTTGAACCCCAGATTTATTGTTATCCAGTTGAATTTCTGGCATGCGTTTTTGATATTTTTTCTTCCCCCCACCCCCCTAATCGTAGATGCATCTAGAAGAATTAATCTTAATGTTTAAAAGCCTATCCTGAGGAAACTGCTCCCACAATAATTAATCCTTACCACTAAACTCTCTTTTTACGCATCCCTCCTTTAAATATTTGTTCCAGTTTTATAGGTCTTAGGACACTGAAATCCCTATTGATACTTTGTGCCAGTTACTGATATGTGCTCCCAGACTTAAAAACCCAGTTAGTATTTCAAATTAATTTCCTAAAAGAGAATTTCTAATTGCTAAAGGACAGCAACCACATAAATCTGAGGCAAAAATAAAAATTATTTTCTTATTTGACTATGTAAGTGCTGCTGCAAAAACAGAATCAGAGGATAAACTCTCCTGCCAAAGCACCAGAGCCACTGTTCAAAGCTAACACTTGCAGGACATATTGGGCAACTTATGCAACTACCATGTGCCCTGTTTTTCTTCCTTGATGTGGCAATAAGACAAAGTAATATACCCTAACGTAAGAAGCCATATCATAACTTTAAAAAGCCTCTTTGTTGTTTTCTAGTGTGAATTCTGTCCTCTAGATCTTGTTCTTGCCTTTTCCTCTTATGCTTTCTGTACTTCTGGATTTAAAAACACTTTAGAAGGTTGCATGAAGTTGTCTGTAACATGAAGATACAGCAGTACCTTACAAATGCTGATTTAATAACTCTACTCCCTTGGCACATGTATACAGCTTGCCTGCCCCTCCCTTCCCCCACCTTATTGATATGGTGCCTCATGGAGCCAGTGTTGCTTGAGACCAAAGTTGCCAAGACCCATGTAATAACTCTAATCTCAATGTTGCACTTTTCTGAGCTAGAACAGGTGCACGTTGGTTTTGCACAAAGGACTATGTTGTGTTGCTTTAGTTTCTTTGTGCCATGGAGATCACATTGCAGGAACAGCCAAACTGTTGACCTTCAATTTTGTATGGGTGAGAGAGGGACAGATCTTCCAACCGTTCTCTGTACTGATCCCTAAAGCTTGAACCATTATGTACAATATTCAAGATTAATCCTGAGAGCCTTTTCAGTCCTGTCACCTACGATGTCAGATGTGTATTGTTAATGGCGGGGAGCAAGTGTTGAGGCAATGACGTGACATGCCAGGATAGCACATCCAACTGTATGGCAGCTTCCATGACCTCTTGTCCTCCGTCAATATAACAGATACACAATGTCATAGAGAGTTTATCAACATTTGTTTGAGAGATGTATTTGGTGAATGTAGTTGTGGTCTTTCAAGTGCATGGTATAAAGTAAATGTCTCATGGGCTGCAGGGAATATCTGTCACAGAGCACTTCCTCCCCTTCCTCCTCCTTCTCTGACCTTGCTGTTCCCTCTGTTTCTAACTCTTGTTGTTCCCTCCTCCTGTCTCTAGCTCGTTTTTAGTTCTCTTTCTTGGATATGTTTTCATAGAAGTGCTGCTAACTTGGTTGATGGGCTGCAATGGATCCCTTGCAGAGTCATCTGGAATCGTTTGTGTCCAGTATAGGGCAGCTCCTGACCTCTTCCCACAGAGGCTGCCCCTGTAGTCTCCCCACTACCAAAATCTTGCTACATACAACCAATACAGGTTTTCGAAGTCCACACTGACAAGCTGGACAGGGAACGTGACCAAGCTGTCTGCACCATGATATCTTTTTGCTGGTTACCAGGATTTTTTTACATTATTCAAATACTGTTCTTGTTTGTACAACGTCACACATTCAGTATTTTGCTTGTAGGCTGTGTGTATTTATGGAGTCACACTACTTTTGAGAGGATCTTATTTACTAATATCGAGAATAAATTTGGGAATTTCTGAAATAATGGACCTATTTTTTAGAGAAAATACCTCCATTATCTTGATGTACAAGGTTCTTTAATCTGCTGAATCGGTTCTACTTACATCTCCTTCATGTGACTTCCACTTGAAGCAGAGATACACTCTATGGTTTTTATTACAGGCAGATGGTAAGATTTGTGTGGAAATCCTAGACAATTTTTATTGGGCTGTTAATTACTGGTGTTTGAATTATTAGGCACAGTAATCTCTTCTTATTTCTGCAACAATTATCCTTTTTCTGGAGAGAGAAGTGACATATTTGTCTGACTTTCTTGTTTTCTTTATTAACTCATTGTGTTAGGTAACAGCGAGAAGACAGTGCTCAAATGCTCTTTTAACAGCATTAGAGTCATTTTGTCAGCCTTGGGAAAAATATAGTGTCATTTCATTGTAGTCCTTCCACCTTACTGTGGCCTGTACCTTCACGTGCTTTGTCCTAACCTGAACTGTCAAGTAAAAGTTTTATGTGGTTTCTTCTAATGTGATAGGAGAAAACTTTTATTAATACAGTCACCACTGGTTCTCACAGCCAGAAACTAGGAAAGCTCTGAATATTAAATACAAAGACTGACCATCTTTTACTTAACTCTCTATTTTGGTTGAGATAGAGATATGCTTCTGAAGATCAGCCAGATCCTCCAGAGTATTATAAGCACTGTCTGTCAGCATAATACAATTATGTTTTGGAGTACTATAGAGACTCCTAAAAATTCAGAAACTCAAGGTCAAACCCTGAGTGCTTTTAGGTGTGCGATGCTGAATCATATTAATTTATGACAGCAAAGAGTTTTCTCTGTCACATATTAGAACAATCTGAAGAACCACAGTTCCCCAGTAGGATTAAAAAATGAAACATAACTATTTTAGTTTCTCTGTCTTCATATGGTATTACTATTCTTTTATTCATAGAGCCAACATCATGTCACCTAGCTTCTTGATAAGGAAGCAAAAGTGTTCAGCTTCCTAAGCACTAGTGCAAGGTAGGTCTGTAAGAAATGTGTATGGTTAGCTTTCCTTTCCTCCAGGATGAGACTTATAACTTGTTCCACCCATCCTTGCTTGAGAAATGAATACCTCTCAATGTAGGTTTTTAATTTGGTAATTAGACACCCTTGTGCTTTATCTTAAGTTCATTTTGGAAGCAGTATGATCATCATTCCTAACCATTGCTTTTTATTAACTGTTAGGAAGCCACCCTTTTGTATATTGGGAGATTAACTGTAATTAGATTCCATCTCACTAAAGCACTGCTATGTAAACCACTTCACTGTTGTTTAACTGAGAAACTGAACTTGGAGAGGCTTTCTGTTAACAAGGAAAGAATGAATATTTAAATTGGCCAGAAAGGTATTATGGCTCTTCTGAGCCCCTTGGTACATCGTTATATCGTTATTGCCATTGCCTCCTTTCCTATGCTTATGTAGGCCTTGTATTCAGGCATCTGCGAGGCTTGAGAAATGCTCTGGAGTTACAAATAACACACTGGTAGCAAAGTTGAGATTTTAAGTGTTCAAAACAAGCTCATCAGTGTATATATGTCATGAGCAAACAAACAGTATTTTTATCCATGTATCTAGTCAACTCTGAATTTTTTGAAAAATACAGTTTCTTAGGCCTAACTTCCATGTGGCAGAGCTTTGTCCCACTGGAGGATTATAGTCACAGAGGCCAGTTCTTTTGGTAACAATGCTGTTTACAGATTTCAAAATGTGGTCAGTGGATCCCCATCATGGCTACCTCTAAGGAGTTTGCAAAAGAAAGCCCAATACCAATGACCTTAGATTGACTGTGGAGAAACACATCTTCATTGGAAAACTTTTTGGAGTATAAAAATTGCTATTCTGTTGCAACATTTATGCTCTTGGTCTAGTGCAGGGTCTTCTACTGTGGCGAGGAGCTGCCCAGTCCTGTTTGCTGGCAAATGTCTCCTGTCCCATCTGCTGACAAATAGATTTTACACATAGAATAAAAGAACTGTAAGGATGCAATAGTGTATTTTACTTTTTAGACTGTTTTGAATGTCTGTCCCTAAAACTAATAAAATCTGGGTTTCTTAGGCTCTGAAGAAGAGTACCACAGATTGGCAGGTGTCTTGATTTGATGCGAGATGAACTTCTGTCCTTAAACCATTAGTACTAAATAATCCTAAATCTCCTGCACTTCAGCTGTGTTGCAAGGGTACTGACTGTTATACCTGAAGGAGAAAGGAAGAAAACTATGATGATTGTTGTGGAAGACTTTTCTCACATTTCTTTACAACTGAAGTAGTATTTTAAATCTGAAACTTTTATCCTGTGACTATGGTGGAGGGAAAAGAAAAATGCCTGTGCCTTAAGGAGCACAGATGAAATCCTAATCAGCAGGAGTATTTCTGGTGCTTTGCTACCTGGTTAATCTAAGCAACTGCCTACAGTAAGAGTTAAGCATTTCTTGCTGTGAATTTTCAAATTATTTTGAAGATAGAAGATTCTGACTGGGCTGAGTCCATGACAGAAAAATGGGGACTATGAGAAGAGAAAAATCTGTAGATTTTCCCATGAAGGTTTCTATCTAAGTGAGGTGAAATACTGCCAGAGCGCACTTATGGTGACATATGTGCTAGACTTGTGTCTTTTATCTCATGGCCTTCCTAGAAGCCATGAAGATGCTGATGATGATTGTTAATCAGGATTAGAGTGATAACATCTTGCAGAAGCACTTTGGTTTAGGTATTGAATCAAGAAAGCATCTTGTCTGTTTGCTAGGTGTGTTGTTTCAAATCTAATTTTTTTCTAGGAAAATTAAGAGAAGAGTTGTGATTAAAAAAAAAATAAAAATGCTGTGCTCCCTCTAAAGATCAGGTAGCCTTGAACATTTGTAGTTTGACTATATGTCTGGATATAATAAGAGATGGATTTGAGCATTCTCTCTAGCAATGCATGAGGTGAGGACATCCCTGAAGATTCTAGATGATGGGACAAAAGTTGCTTGCAAGTTGGGAGTTTTTATAAGATCCATTTTTAAAAAATCTATTTTGGCATGTTTTATTTGAAGATGGTAATTTTAAAATTATTGAAATGTCTAAGCCTTAAGTTAAGCACTTAAGATAGTATTTCTCTGTAAGCACATGAATGGCCCCATTAAAGTGCATAGAGCTGAAGTGTTGTGCTGAATTGAGTCCCTAGAGAATTTAATGTGCGCAAAGAACAATATATCTAAATACATGAGCATTGTTCCCAGGTTTGATGGAAATAATTTTGCTCTCTATATGTACTACTTAGTATACATTTCCTTTAAATGCAGTTTTAATATAATTCTGCTGTTCAGCAACCCAAATGCAAGGTACATGCCATAAATATCTTTCCCTTTCCTTCTCTCCCTGCCTCCCCCAAAGTTGAATTTGGTAAGTGTATCAAGCTATATATTGATGTTACTATTTTATTAAGAATTTATAAAATGCTGAACGGTAATAAGGTACTTTTCAACAGCCTGAGGGCTGGATTTGTGCACTGTTCCATACTGTTATATAATCACAGAAAAAGTGTAAGATGTCACCTGCCCTCCTACTCTGATCCAGTATAATACTAGTTATTGTGCTCAAGAAACTCTATTATCACTCTGCAAACAGGATTAAGCCACTGTTGTCAGTAAGAGTTATTCATAATTTGTTTTGGAAGAATCAGCCTACACAAATGGATCTCAGATTTTTATTTTTGGTGACGGGGGTGTATATGCTCTCAAGAAGGTGCATGGGATGTATCCTGAGGGAGGTGAACATGTGAGAAACACAAAGTTACTCAAGGCTCACCCAGCTGTAACAAAGAGTAGCTGATAGGCATAGCCAATGCGCAGCTCAATTACTACTCTGTCCGGTAGGAAAGTCTATATAGTCCCAGTGTATGACACTCTGTTCCCTGTGTAAAGGAGAGAGCAATAGCTGGGGCTGTGTATCACTATGGGATCAGCTGCAGCTCTCTGCTGTTGTAGCTGAGTAGCTGGCATCACGTAGAGCATCATCTGCTAATGTTTCCAAGGAAAGATTTGCCATTGAGCTTACAGGAGTGTCTCAGTCTGCACTCCCTGTTGGGGCAGGGGTCAATAACTGAGGCTTCCTGTTCTTTTTCCGTTGGGATTGTAGGTGGCCTGAATTGCATGGCAGAGCAGCTTTCTCATAAGTGGCTGTAGGTGAAGCTCAAAGTGATAATATTAATTTTAGACTTTTTGGTAAATATCCCAAGTTAGTCTGGGAAGACCCCGGGCCATTGTGTCATTTCAGGTATTCTCACGGATGTAATCAATCATTTATTGCTCTGACCTGACTAGTAGATTTACAGCTCAAATCAGCCTTAAATTCTTGTTGCATACTATTTGTTTATCTCTATGACTTTGCTGTTTCACTTTGCTCTGGGCACACAGCAAGTTATGTTGGACCATGATCAAATGTAAACATGTCAGAAAGTGTAATGCTTTAGAAGTGTAAGTATGATACAGTACTTGTGAAATGGTACTTAAATCTAAATAATTGATTTTATTTTGTTGCAATTTAAGAACCACTAGTGGAATTGTCAGACTTCTCAATATTATTATCTCCCAGAATAATGAAGGACAGAGTCTTCAAATGGTGCTGTGGTTGCAAAGAAATATTTAGAATCATAGAATCATAGTTTGGGTTGGAAGGGACCATAAAGGCCATCTAGTCCAACCCAACTGCAATCAGCAGGGATGTCTTCAACTAGATCAGGTTGCTCAGAGCCCTGTCCAGCCAGACCTTGAATGTTTCTAGAGATGGGGCTTCTACCACCTCTCTGGGCAGCCTGGTCCAGGGCTTCACCAGCATCATTGTAAAAAATGTCTTCCTTATGTCTAGTCTATGCCTCCCCTCTTTCAGATTAAAACCATTACCCCTTGTCCTATCACAGCAGGCCCTGCTAAAAAGTTTCTCCCCATTTTTCTTATAGGACCCCTTTAAGTATTGAAAGGTTGCAGTAAGATCTCCCCGCAGCGCGCAACAACCCCAACCCTCTCAGCCTGTCCTCACAGCAGAGCTGCTCCAGCCCTCTCATCATTTTTGTGGCCCTTCTCTGGACCCGCTCCAACAGCTCCGTGTCTCTCCTGTGCTGAGGCCCCAGAGCAGACGCAGCACTGCAGGTGGGGTCTCACCAGAGCGGAGCAGAGGGGCAGAATCCCCTCCCTCGACCTGCTGGCCACGCTGCTTTGGGTGCAGCCCAGGGTATGGTTGGCCGCCTGGGCTGCGAACGCACGTTGCTGGCTCATGTCCAGCTTTTCACCCCCCAGTACCCCCAAGTCCTTCTCAGCAGGGCAGCTCTCAATCCCTTCATCCCCCAGCCCCTTGATATCGGGGGTTGCTCCAACCCAGGTGCAGGACCTTGCATTTGTCCTTATCAAACCTTGTTAGGTTCACATGGGCCCACCTCTTGAGCCTGTCCAGGTCCCTCTGAATGGCATCCTGTCCTTCAGGCATGTCCACTGCACCTCTGAACTTGGTGTCATCTGCAAACTTGTTGAAGGTGCACTTGATCCCAGTGTCTGTTATTGGTGAAGTTGTTGGAGTACTGGTCCCAATACGGATCCCTGACGGATACCACTCATCACTGATCTCCACCTGGACATTGAGCCATTGACCACCACCTTCTGGATGTGACCAGCCAGCCAATTCCTCATCCACCGAATAGTCCACCCTTCAAATCCTCCTCTCTTGAATTTAGAGAGAAGGATGTTGTGGGGGTCCATGTCAACATTTGCTTCATTGCTTACAAAAAAAGGTCATTGTTCATCTTCATGCACTATATGAATCATGGAACCTAGATAGGAAAGACCTATTAGGTTACATAGTCTTCCTTGCCACTGCACAGTGGTTCTCTACCATAAACATTTTCAGTGCTTTATGCAATTCAGTATTATATATCTCTGCAGATAGCAGGATTTTGACAACTTTCCTAGGGAAGTTATTGAACAACTTATTCAAAACTATTTCATTGTATTTTACTTTATATTTAGCATACATATGTAGATAGGTAGATGGATATAGACATATTTTAAAAGATAGCAATTTGTTATCTGATCTTTTCTGGGCCAGATAGAGAGAGAAAAGTACTTTCCAGTCCAATGCTATATATATCCAAGTGCCTTAGCAAATGTTGAGGTTTTGCAATTATGTTTTCATATATATATTGTTGCAGTAAGGGCCCCCCTGAAGAGTGAGTGAGGATATACTATTGAAATAATTTTTTTCAAATACATCCTGTCTAAAACAAAACAAACCAACCAACAAAAACAAACCAACCTTCTACTACAATGGCTTATCACAGCCATTTAATGTATTGCTAATTGCAATGACAGGTAAACAAAAGAGTAAACAAAAGGAGATTTGTAAATTATATATCTTTATTTTAAATTCATGTCTGCATGACTTTGCTACTGTCCTTAATAATTCTTGCTGCTAAGCACTGCAGGTTTTTATAGGCATTCCTTCTGAACTAACAATGTTATCGTTGAAACAAATTGCACAGGTCTTGTTCTTTTAATCTCTCTAAAAGATTAAGGATCAAGTAAAGAACAACATTATAGTGACACAAAAAGCTAATATTCACTTTCATTTTGTTTCACCCTTTAATGAAACTGTTACTGTTCTGGCTAGAGGATACAACAGAAAATTTCTAGTGTTTGAAAACATTGTAGCACATCTATTTGCCCATAAATACAATGATTCATCACCTCTTTGGGACAACATACATGATAACAATGAGTTGCTGTGTAAAAGTGTACGATGAGAAGATGATTACCAGAAATCTCAGAACTGAAAACAAATCAGCGTAAGTAAATAAGCCTAAAAATATAGCTTGCTAAAACAGATTGTATCAAACTAAAGATAGCATTCTCTCTAATGTAAAAATTTTATCTATATATCTTTAATATTTAAAGTTTTTAAATAAAACTTTTATTCATTTTCTGAATAGCTAGAATCCCAATAGATAAAGGACTTCCCATATTTCTAGTCTTGGTAATAAAAACATTCATGATTACAATCTGGCAGCCTTAAATTCCTTAACGAGTTGTATCTTAATGAAACAACATAATTGCCTATGGACCTGTAGATCAGTTCCTGATCAAAAAGGGGATTTGAAACTCCTATGGCTTTCATCCCTTAATTATACACAGCAAGTTCCTGATGTTTTCCCTCCATAATGATAAAGGCATTAAGAAACAGATTTGCCCCCCTCCCTTCCCAAAAATATGCTCATGCTAAAATGTTTTAAGTACTTAATTGCTTTTAAAATAAGTTGGATTGGACATTTCTCTACATTATTTTTCTAAGGACTTCAGTTTTATACATATGATGCCTGTGGGCATATTTTGCTTAAAGAAAGTAAAAACATGAAGTGAAGTAAAAGTGAATCCATAAGGCAGTAGTGTTCCGATCTGAGGAGGCTTTTTCTGCTTTTGCTTGTTGAAGTTGCTGAGCAAATGAGCAAGCTTGTTGCGCAGGAAGCTAAAGCCAGAAATCTTCAAAATTTATGTGGCATTCTTGAGAAGAACCTCTAGGACGGGGATCAGTTTCTTGTGAGAAACCTTCCCACCAAAGCTTCAGATGACTGAGAAAATGTCAGGTATTTCACTAGTTACTGGATTTACTGGATATACAGCACTGGTGGGAGCCAAACCCACCCTGAGCAAATGTGATTAGATTCTAAAAACATTACTAAATCGTCATTAATCATGCTTTATGTCCAAATGGCAATTTCCAGAAAGTAAAAACTTATTTCCTTTAAAAATTTTTCTTTGTCTCTTTCCTGCTCTCATCATTTTTTTAATTTTTAAAGCTGAAAAATATCTATGATCATCTCTCGTATCATGCATCTACACTGCAATCTGGCAATGCAGCTATAGCTCCTCATGATACTCTTGAGCTGGCTTTAAAACAGTTGACTTGGGTACCAAGCGTAGCGTTGCCAGGCAGGGGCCTCCACCTCCATTTAGGCTGCTTGTTGTATTTATGCTTTAACAGTTTTTATTGACTCATCCTGCTTTGGGATGTACTTTTGTCAGTCACCAAACAGGTAAGTTAAGTCAGCTTGGATATGTACACACAAACTACACTGACTAGTGGCAAACCAGCATATTCTTTATTCCAGTCAAAGCTGCGTAGGGTAAAGAAAGGTCTGTGTGTCCAGACTCCCCTGGAGAGAATAAAGAGATTTGCGACATCTAAGTGGTCCGTAGTGGCTTCAAATTGAAAAAATTACAATACAGAAGTTACATCACTGCCTTGAGAGTTTATAATATTTGATTTATTTCCCCATGCATAAATGACCAAATTCTGACACAGCAATGGATTTGGACAAATCAACCTTAACAGAGAATCTTATGACAGGCTACAGTATTCAGCCCAATCCCCACATCATTTAGCATAAAAGAAATCAAGCAAACCAATGCCAATTTCTTATATCACTCACACCCTCCTTAGATTACTTATTTGAGATTTATTTTTAAACGCTTTTATTTTTATAGTATATTTTCATTATTATTGACAGAAAAAGATACTTTTTCCAAGCAGGGTGTAACAATATTAGTGTGCTGCCCTTTTAGTCGATACTATATTTTATTGTTTTTTTCTTAGTAGTAGTAACAATAATAATATTTAACGCTTTTTTATTACCCCATGTATTGAAAAGACCTTTGCTGCCAACAACTCAATATGTTCCGTAGGCTAGCTGGGTATTTTATGTCCATTTTAGAGACAAGCTGAGACAGAAGATCATTAACAGCTAGCCTTTGGAAAGTATCCATAATCGTTGGTCTTTGAATTCTTTGTTGTCCAACTCTAATTTCCAGAGGTTCCTGGCCCACCTGGCCTCTTCTCTTACCTTCAACAGGGGAATCAAGCGTTACTCTGAAAATAGGAACTGAGGAGGATAATTGACAGGATGTCTGCATTTGAATAAGATGGCATTTCCTCATACATGCTTTCTGTTCCTCAGTCTCCAGCTGTTTCATAACATGCCCAGCTTATGCAGCCACAGTCCCACTGCTGCAGAGCTCAGCAGGCCAGCTGCAGTCTCCAGTCTCTAGCCACTCTACTTTTCCTTGTTTTTCACTTTTTGTCCATTAGTCATCTCTCTATTCCTGCTTGTCAACTGCTGATTTATCCATGCGTTCTCTCTAATTGTAGTCTTTTCCTAGCATTCTTCTATTCTTACATTCCTATGCTTGCTTGCAAATGGCTGAAGAATCTTAGTGGTATAAGTGCAATGAATTTACCAGTCCAAAAGAATGTTAAAATTAAGAACAGTGTTGCATCATGTTACACCCCGTGCTTGCTACCACCATCTTTTGCATGCAGGAGTTCACATTTCCTTCTGCTTTCCTTCCCTCCTACACTTACATTTCCTCCACACACACATCTGTTTTTCTTTCTCCAATCAATGGCAAGATTTAGCAGATGGGTGTACATCACTGCTTAAATAAAACCACAGTAAAAATCTACTGGTGTATTTGGGGGTGTGTAGATGTAACATTCAGAATTAAAATACCATCAATTTTATCTGTTTATGATAAATTTTGTAAAAGAGCCTGTCATACGAGTATTTCTAGTGCAGGAAAAGACAGTCCTTCATACTGCCTTCTGCTCATGAGGAACCTTGTGGTACCTGTACTTGTATTATTTCACAGTGGAAGGCTGATGAGTTTGGTGTGTGATATTTAATATGCATTGAAAGATGCTTGTATTTTTAGAATATTTGGAGATGCTACTTATATAACAATTTATTACATAGGATAGCATATGAAGTTTTTTATCACTAAGTTTTAATCAAAACAGAGTAGAAAATAAAATAGGATAATCCTCTTTTTCATTTAGGGGGATTTTCTTTTTTCTTTTTTTTTTTTTTTTAAATGGTTCATCTCTTCCAATGTTGATCTAAGCAAAAAAATTTCTGATCTGAAGTGGACTTTTGAACAAAGGACTAATTTAAATATAGATAGAAAAGGGCAACATTTTTTCTTTACTGCATTTTAGTGCATTCCAGCAAAGTCTGCCAGTGAATGTTGATAATTATTTATAGAATAATCCAGGAAAATTTCTGTACCTCTACCCCCAAATATTTTGCAGTGCAGTAGCAGTTTCATGGTTAAAGTTGTAAAATGTTTAGGGTTTTGATTTTGTGTGGGTTTTTTTTGTTTTGTTTTAATTAAAAGCTTTTAATGTTAACTTTCAAAGAGGAGAGCTTTTATCTTTTAAATTTTGGAGTGCGATGTGTAGTCAAAAGAAGGTACTTGTAAAGGACTCAAGTTCAACTGCACAAGCTGTTTTTCGAGAGGATGGAAACTGAACAGAAATTGTTTTAGTTTTTACAGCAAAAGACTTTTCTTTTTGAAAAGCCTTATAAAAATGTTTTGTCTGGAGACTTAATACTCTTGACTAGCATGAGAAAGCATCAAGGTCGTTGAGTAGGTAGGACTTTCCCTATAAGACCATGTTCAACGCACCGGGGCTACTACAAATACTTGAACATCAGTTAAAAAAAAAAAAGGTTTTGCTAGATCTTGCAAGATTTAACAGGTCTTTTTACACATTTAGCAGAACTGCGCCCCTGGGAAGCAAGAGAAGAGAAAAGGCAGAGAGGCTTGCCTATTTTCAGACATCATACTTGGGTCGTAAACCTGCATAGAGATGAGCTCTCTGAGCCCATTTAGCAGTTTGCTACTGCTGAAAGGGGGATTTCAGGTTCTGTTCTCCCCCTTTTCCTCTTTTGTCCTCTCCTACTTCTGGCCCATGGTCCAACCTCTTTTTTACAGGCACTGTTACTTGTTCAATCACTTATGAGCTGATTTAGCTCATTAAGTCAGCAGAAAGCAGGGTGGGTTTTTTTTACTGAACCAGGTAAGCTTTTGCAATTTTATTTGTTATATTTGTAATGGAAGAGTCTTCACAAACACATAACAAAATAGATAACCACAGTCCTGAAAAGCATACAGTATTTTAGAAACTGGGAGGCTTTAGATATGTGCTTAAGCCATTACTAGTTTGGGGACCAAAAAAGAAATAACTGATTTTATCTTTCCCAGATATTCTGATGGGCAATAGCATACCAGATGACCTTTAAAGGTCCCTTCCAACCCAAGCTATTCTGTAAGAATCACAGAACTGTGCTTTCTGAAGTTCTGCAAACCCTGTCACCCCAGAATAATTGAGAAGTGGAGCTGTTTTTTTCATTTGAAGGTCTACTTAGATGTTAGCATTTGGCAAACACTGGGGAAATCCAGGTTAAATTGGCTTCCTCTTCAGTTTTAAAGCTGGCACGCTTTCTGCCCCTTAACCTCTCTGGTTTTAGCCCCATATGTTTTTCAGAAAGTTCAGAGACTGATTGCATTCTCTACCTTGTTCAGAAATGCGACACCTGCCTCCCCCCTGCCTTTGGTTGGCTTGTTCAGTGCTCTGAAATAGGTGAGTTTTGTTTCCTTTCTATTGCAAATGATGATGTGATCAGGAATTATTAATCAAAATGCTGAGGTCTTAATTTCATAATGGAAAAAGGTAAAGGTGCTAAGCTAAGCTTTACTACAGCTCCATCAAAACTTTTTTGTTTTTCTGCTCCTTTAACAGCTTTGGTAACATGAATGTTGTTTCAGACCGTAATTAATGACAATAATGAAATGGCTCTGGGGTTTGCTACGAGGTATTCTTTCAAGTGAGGAGAAAATCAATCTTGATTTTTTTGAAACGTGCTTGCTACTGAATCAACATGTTGTACTTTATTTCTGCAACTATACTAAGACATCAGTAAAATATGATCTGAAAATAGTA
Source organism: Podiceps cristatus (assembly GCA_000699545.1). NCBI lineage: Eukaryota > Metazoa > Chordata > Aves > Podicipediformes > Podicipedidae > Podiceps > Podiceps cristatus. Next base: position 19,434 of record KL289595.1, read on the forward strand.
AGCTTCCCAAAATGCCTAAATTAGATGTAACATACTTGTAGGTGCATGTGTTAAAAAGTAGGATATTTTAAGACCTACGTTTTAATGTAAATGTGTGTTTGCTATTAGCAACAGAGGTCAGACCTTCACAGATTATCCTGTGCACAAGGAAAATCTTCGACTTTGCCTCTTCTGGGGCATAGTATGGATGCCTTTACCCTTAGCTACCGACAGTGGTGAAAACAAAAAGATTTGAAACAATGGTTCAGCATGTTTTAGCCTAGTTACAGCCTTTTTTTCACCTCTAAGTATAGGTATACTTTCTGAACAGCAGTAACTACAACCCATATACAGTGATATGATGCTCATTACTGCACATCATGAGAGGGACTCGAGGAACAATCTCTTTGTAAGGAAAACCTATTTATAATGCCTGGCATTAAAATTTAAATGCATATTCCTGTATTACACCTCTTAAGGAAAAGGAAACCTTGTATGAGGGAGTGAATCTTATACACACCCCAAGTATGAGTATCTGTAACAGCATTTGGTCTATAGACAATAAAAGCACAGAAGGAGCTCTAGATGCACAATAAAGGATGACAATTAGCTGAATTTACAACACATTAGCTGGTGCATAATTTGACTCAAGTATCAATAATATTATAGAGCCATGTGATTCCTTCCCCTCTGGAAACAGGATATTGAACATCCATAAAGCAGAAAAGGTCAGTAATGGCGTTTGCCCCATTGCCTTTCTAATACCATACAAGACGTAGATTGGGTAGAAGTTGTCAACCATGGATTACATAGATTGCAGAAATGGAAAAAATGAAAAGAGAGCTTTGAGCTTTGTTTTGTTCTTTTTGCCTCCAGCAGTTGGATTTGAAATGGAATTAAAAATAAATAAATAAATAAAAAAGGCTGCTTTCTTGACATGTCAATAGTTTCAATAGTTCACAGCTTTTTAATTGTAAATCTTAACCTTGGCCTAAATGCCTTCCAAAATGGTTGGAGTTTCCCCAAAATCTTGATGTGAGGCTAGCTAAACAACAATTACAGAGCAAGCAGTTCTCTGTGTGAGAGGTATAGAAGGAGCCTCACCTGGGCGTTGTCACAAGAAGACTTATTTGAGAGCCTGTTACTAAATCTTGTCCGTCAGTATGTGGGTAAAGAGTCACTATGATTACTTACTGTTCCCTCTGCAGATGAACAAGCTGTGTTGCAAGTGTTTTTAGAAATGTTTTATTGGCATTAATTTAGCAGTCACTTTTCTTTTTATGGGATTTCCTTATTTCAGAACTTGAGACTTATCTACATGGAGTAATTAATGAAAATTAATGTGAGTCAACTAAAAGATGTGACTTAGAAATAGATCAGTTAAACGTCATTAAAACCCCCAAGGACCTTCTTATCCAGAACTCAAGTAGTCCTAATTTAATTTAATTTACTTCTACAGTGAAGTCAGATCATTCAAATGTAACTCTAAAGGAGAACATCCACATTAGGGTTTAATGCAGTTTTACAGCTTCTCCTTAAAGTAACATTTTTAGTTAATTCACTTTCCTGATTGTCCCCGTATAAATAAATCCCTAATCCCACAAGTGTTGTTAGTTCTGGCTAATCCTTGACGCTTCTTAATAAGGGGCTGCATAATCCAGATAGCGTCAATACCAATTGCTGAGCTGGAAAAGATCCAAGTTCCAGTCTCTGCTGCATCTGGTAAGACTTGGTCTCTGACTATTCAGCTTTACCAGCAAACTATAGGGCAATTGTAAAACAGGCTAAATCTAAGGCAATGGGGTTTTGTTCCCCAAATCAATTAGCTGATACTAATACAATCAGACTCTCATCTATTAACTAAGCTAAAAAGCTTTTAAGCTGATCTATAGGGGATATCTTTAGCATCTTCATCCAAACTTTCCCTGAGGGGTGAACCATTTTCAATTAAATCTCATGTATGAGAGGATGCTTGAACCTTGCTGTAATGCCAAGGTGTAATTATTGGACAGAGAGCCTGAGAAGTCTGTCTAGGGAGACATTTAAATTCCATACTGGATTTCTTAGGTGTCAGACAGCAAAGGCTGCCTAGAGGATGTGTAGGACCAGTGCATGTTTCAGCAGGCAGTACCTCAGGCTTTTAGGTAATTTTAGGTGCTCTGCGTAGATTATGCAGTTATATATTTCTCCAGAAGGATTTAATGCTGCTAGGAAACAAACTATACCATCTGAGCTGTGATGTTAAACCAAATCAGAACTGTTATGCTTCTCTTTTGTTCGCTTTTAAGTGGAGCTTTGAAGTAAAGACACAGAGATGAAGTACAGATACAGGTAGTGATGATACTGCAAGTAGTGTGGCCCGTATGGTATGTGGAGATGTGAATTTCAGCCTTGTGACAAAACTGTATGATTGATCCTTCTATGTGTGGGTCCTTGGTCATTTGGGTTCAGGAGTTGAAAGCAGTGAAGTGGGTTGACACATACATCATTCATTTGTATAAAATTGGCCACAGAAACGGTGCTCTTAACCATGCGGGCCTTGTGAGCTGCCAAATTCACCACAGACTTTCAAGCTGAATTGCTTTTTGATTCTATCAACTACATTGATCAGATCTCCACTAACTGCAGTGGGAGTGAGGATATCTAGCTCACATGTGGAACCCTATGTTTAGATGTCTTAATCTAGAGGTACGTCCCATTCTCCTAACCTTTTGCTGAGCATTGAATGGGGTTTTTTTTTGGTCTTTGGATCTGTGTACAAGCTATAACATGATGATACAGTAAATCCAAAATTAGAGCTCTTAGTCTTGGGTGGAAACCACCCTAACCATAGGACAAAGCAACCCCAGTCACATGGCTAGGTTAGACTTCTCTGAAAATCTTTGGCGGGCTAGCTTTGCTCCTGCTGACTTTATGCTGGTTGGGTATGGATGATCTGTATCACTACAGTTTTAGGGGGAAGCAGGTATTCCTGTAGTGACTTACACTTATTGCAGAAGCATGAAACCAGTATAAGCTCCAAGATGTGTCGGGTAGCAAATTCAATAGAAAGTATAGTTACGTGCCCACAGTTAAGCCAGAAGAAAGGTTTACTGCTCTATGACCTGGCAGTACACAGAATTACATCCTCATATCCCACTGAAATAGGAGTATAGGCACTGTTGTGTGTGTGTGTGTGTAAAAAACTATTTTTCAAAAGCTTCTGCTAATTACAGTTCTATTTTAGATCTCAGTCAAAAGAAGGCAATTTCAGTGGCTAGGTAGCTACTACCCTTGTTCTGAGCTTATAGTAGTGCAATACTATCATTGTCACATCTTCCTTCAACACCAAGTTTTCCAAAAAGGTTTCCTATCCACATATTTAAAAAGGCCGTCAAACTTTAGCTTCTGAGCTCTGATAATTCATAGCCTGAGGTGGTCTGGTTGGAAAATGAGAAGCCACTGAATAAAGAAAATGCTGAAATTTCACTCTCCATAGGGATTACCAGTTTCATTAGCCTCAGTGAAAACCACATTTCACTAAATTTAGAGCTGCAGCGGAGCTCAATACAGATAATGCATTTAATGTATGCTCTGGGCAGTGAAGTTGAAACTATTTTCAAGTAATTTTCTTCAGTGTTGGATGCAGCCATCCTGTAAGTTTCCTGATAACTTAGGATTTTTCTTTCTCAGAACAGCAAGTGATACTTTCCCAAAGCAGCCAAAATTCTCCATGACAAAGGTGTATCATGTTTTATTACCACCTGGTAATATAATGTCACAGTATGATAGCACATGCACTTCAAAGACATGTTTTTTCCCGGTTCTTTACTCCTGTCAAACACTGTTGATTAATGTAGAAGCTTTTCATTTTGTTTTCAACATGCATCTTAACTCTACCAAAGTAAAGACGGTTCAAACTTGATGGGAAGGCAAAAAACCTCAGATGTATTCTCCTTAGAAAAATGAAGATGTACTTATTGTGTATTTATACACAATATAAGGCAACAGAAGCATGCAAACAAGACAGAAAGTGAAGGTGTAGGATACAAAGCAAAATTCTGTGGCAAATATGGTTTGTTTTCTTCCATGGTATTGTTAACTGCAGAAGTATGGCATTGAATTACACTGTATTATATTATACACTGTATTATGGGCAGACACCAGACTTTTATCTCACTTTTGATGACATCAGGTGTTTGGCTTTCTGCCCTGAAATCTTTGACAATTACCATTGACAATGTAAAAATAAGCTCAATTCCATAGTAAATAATTTTTTAGTTGTTAAGGTGATGCCACTTCATGGTCCATCACTATGGCTGCTGGTGACAACAGTGATCAAACAATAGCAAAAGGAAACAGAAGTTTACTTAAATGTTTCTGTCTGCTCTGGAAAGATTATTTTTAGCAATGTGTTGTAAACAACTTCAGGATTAAATCTGCAGTTCACTAGGACAAAAACAATTGTCTCCAAGTACACTTTTGGCTATACATTTTAATCAATTTGTCTATGTGGTGGTATACCAATATTTAAGAATTTCGATATTTTTAAAAATTGTTTAATGCAGAGCTCCTTGTGCTATTACAAAGCAGATGTTATATGTCCCATCAGTAATGGATGTCTGCCTTACCTACACTTTATTTTAAGTTAGAATAAGTGTTAAATGATTGCACAGAGGTAAGTTATAGGGGAGTCTGGCCACATAGAGTTAAATATCCAGTGATATAATTAATATGAGGTGATAGAATTAATGTCTGGTGAAAAGACAACTGTTTTCAATGTTATGTGCTACATTCTACACGGCTAAGTAGTAACTAAACACTTCAAGCCTCTTGCATGCTGTTTTTCTAAAGGTCATATTTGTTACAGGGATTTTTAGCAGAGGCTTGTGTTCCTTCGGATTGATACAACAGGAAATTGCAGTCCTTCCCACATTACTAAATAGGTGGGAGCATTGCACTGAATAGACATCTATTATAGAAAATATGAACTGATCTACTGTGTTTTGCTTTCTTTCTAGGGTGCAATTGATTTTTCAAGGCTTAAGAGTGGCTAGAATTAAAGGTCTTAGAAGTAAATGTTTTTGGCATTGTTGTTCATTTAAACAGTGTTATTATCTGGAAATTACACTGGTGAGGTCCCTAACATTTTTTTCAGCTACCCCCCCCCCCCTTGGTGTGAAGGAAGTGGTAGCCAAGAAATTCAATTAAGCTAGAAGATTTCCCATAAAACATATAAGAGCAGTATGGAAGTCTGTGGTCAAACTGGGGATCAGATAATACCAATAACAGTTCTCCCTCAAACCCTGTCATTTATGGTTCACAGGAATTCTGGTCTAAATATGCAGCAACTGGGGCACCGTTCCATATTTAAAATCTTGTATAAATTCAAAGGGATGAATTTTAAGTGTGGAGTTTGACTCCAGGGGTGGTGAAGAGCTGTCTTAGATCTTTTGGGGTGACAGATACAGTCACTGTTTCTGTGAGGCCTAAACACTAAGGAGTGCAGTGACTCACTGCTGGGGATGATTTGGTTTTCTAAGTTGATTAAAACTGTAGATTTAGTGGCTGAAACAGTGTTTTTCAGGTAATTGCTGGAACTGAGCCAACACAATGTCTACTGTGAGTTCCATATGGTAGATTATAGATTCTACTAGTGATAGATACAAAGTGAAGGTGTTGCTTAAAGGATTTTGGAAGAGGAACTCTTTATTCTGCTCTAGTGAATTGCACAGCAGAGTTATTCTTGCATTCCTTGACCTCTATAGAAGAATAATGACGTAAGGGAAAGAAATACTCTTCTTAATATAGACAAGTGGACCTCAACTGTCTTCCACTAGCTGGGAGCTAATCAGAGCCTTTTCTCATTTAGCAGTGTTGTGGAAAAGCAAACCCCAGTCTGTAGTGTAGAAAATTACCCGTGGCCTACTAAATTTCCTAGTAGCTTCAGTTAGATGCTGCTTTATTTTGTCCCCTAGATTGTGGTGAAATGTTACTCATTGTGCAACAGATGCCACATTCCCCACTAGAATTAACTTTGTAGTGCGGTGTTGTCAGATCTGTGGTCTGCTTACCAAGGTGGTTGACAGTCTATATAATGAACCATCTTTACCTCTGGGTCTGGGCCCTCCCAGCTGTATAAGCTTTCCCCATTCTGTTCTGTCAAACTGTACTTCCTCCAAGGTGTTCCTGATCCTTACTTTCCCCTCACCACTTCCTTCCAGTCGGCCTGCTTACCTTTACCCCTTCCCTCTATAACCCTGACATGCAGCCTCCTCCAGGTCTGAACTTGCAGAGGTGAGGAGACAGGAGATGAATGTTGTTGACAGCAGCAGAAATGGTTTGGGCATGTTTTTATCTCCTCTGGTGTTTCCTCAGAGGAAATCCCATTTTGATAATGCTCTGCTTTTGAATTCCATGGGTGAAAGGAACTACAAAACAGAACTCTTGTGAAGTGCTGTGAGAAGCAAGTGAATTGGAAAACTTCATATGAACAGCTGAGTGTTATTAATATTAGTAGAAATAGTTAACTACCCTTTTTCAAAAATAGTACTCGTCATTCTTCTATATAATGCACTTGGTTGTGTCTCCCAGGAAAGAGAGGCAGTGAGCTAATACCCTACCATGTTTCTTAGGAAAAGTTTAAGGAGCTGTTTTCAGTATCTCTCCACTGTGTGGAGTTAACTACAAATCAGTACATTTTCTCCCTGAAACAGATGTATTTTCTATTATTATTCTGTCACATCAGAGCCTGTCTGTTACTTGCTGTGATACTGTTAATTGTGGCGCCTTCATTCCACTGCTCTCTAGAAGACGCCTCTTGTTTACAGTGTTAAGATGAATATTAGGAGAAGCATTTAATATGGTGTCTTATGGTAATGATGACCAAAATACTACTTCTTCAAGGGTTTTTCTTTTGGCAGCTTTGCCAAAAGCTGCCAAAATTCTGCTGCCAAAAAAAGCTGCTGATTCTTTATTCAATCCCGCTTTTATTTATGAATAAAAAGTATTCGTTTACAAAAACAAACACACCTGACAATGATAATTGCTATTTATATAACAGGTGCACTGGTTGGATTGCTGTAGAGCTGACCCTGGAATAGACTTTTGCAGGAAAATACTGTGGGAAAAGTGACAAGTTCATCTTGAGCCTGGGCTTTAGGCTATTTCTGCACAGTTGCCTATATACAGCTAGTAAGCTTAGCTAGCCACTGGCTTAGATGATACCAGTTAGCTGACAACTTAGTTTCTTAAACCTTCTGACTCCTCACACCATATACTTCTTTGGCATCCTATTTTATTTGTTCTGTTCAATAATATCCTCTTTTATAATGTTATTTTTCTGTACTTTGCTCATCCTGTTTGCTCTAGCTGTGCTGAACAAACCCATTGCAATGACAGTTCATATTAATGTTAGAAACTGACTTCCAAAAACATGATCTTTTAAAAACTACTGTTTATTATAAATGACCCTGCCTCATTTATAATTTAGAAGTAATTTTCCCAATAGTATTATGAACATTCCAGAAGACAAAAAGAAGATCTGTCCATAGAGCTAATGGAAGACAATATCGGTGAGAAAAAAAATTACCTGTCCAATTGCATATATATGGATGTTGATAATTACGTGGTATGACCTGCTTAAAACCAGTCATACCCCATCACTCTCATGACAAAAGAAAACCACTATGAGCAGTGTCAGAGGTGATGGAGTTCTATTGCAAAACATTTATTTTTGAAGAACAAGTATTCATTTTCTTTAATATAAATTTGCGTGAACAGCACACATTTTAGGATTATGCTGAACAAACACACCAAAATTCTCCATGCATTTTAATTTTTCCTTCAGTTATGCACAGATCGCATGTTTGTTCATTCACTCGGTCTAGGTAGGTATTTTTCCTTGTCTTCCATTCACTGCCCAGTGAAGGGCTAAATGTAATCAGTGTGTGACATGCCTATTGAGTGTGGACCATCCTGTCACATAGCGTCTCTATGAAGAACATGTACATTCAGTACAGGGCTGTACCCACTTCAAACAAGGTGGACAGCAAGCTATGGAACTGTCGAAGATGATGCATCATAGATCATTCTTAAGAAGATACAACTTGAACTATGTTCCAAAGCTTTATGCTTTTTATTATGTTTATAATTGGCTCTTGCTATCTCAAAACCTAAATCTCTTAAATTTCCCTTTTACTATTTAGACAATTTGTCTGCCTTCTACTAGGTGTCTATAATTGAAAGAATTGACGCTTATATGCTTGCTGGGGATACATAAGTGAGAGAAATCCAACATTTTAAAACCATTCAGCAGTGATAAAATCATATAGATCCCACAGTAACTTATGATGTGTATAGATTTCATGTTTCAGACTTCATGCTGGTATTCTTTTATTGTTGTTTGCACCTATATATTGTTTGCACCTATATCATTTTAGTAAATATATCTTCAATTGTATAAGATATTGGGCAGGAAAGCTAATCTGGCAGAAAACATGGAAGTATTTGCATCAAAAACATCTTTATAAAAATGTTTATCATTGGAGCTGAGAAGCTTTCCCCTTTGTCTACGGTTGAGAGTTGTAAAAAGTTTCTCTCTCCTGGGAGAGGGAAATGGCACCAGGTCATTACTGCTTTTCACAGAAATGCTGTGGGGAAATACTTGCTCTATTTCTTTCTATATTTCTTGTCTCAAGCTCTAAAAGTAGGTTTTTTTAGAAATAGGTATTCTGGTCATGTATCTCCAGTAAATTAAAATCCCAGAAAAATGCTAGAAAATAGAAACTGCAAGTGTGCAGTGTGCAGTGCACACTTCAGTGTGTCCTTAGTTATCACTTTTTATGACCTGAGGTAATTTGAGTGAATTTCAGTTCAGAGTATATGAAATGAGATGAATAAAGTTCTGTTCTTGGAAGCTGTTATTCATCAATCAATTAACTCAGGAAATTTTAAAAAATTTTAATCTTCCTGCTTCAGCTATATTGAATTAAACTGTGACACCCAGGCAGTTAAATTTTCTCCTTGAAATATATACTTTGATACAGCATTTGAACATCCATCTGCTTTCTGAGGTGAGCAGATGTGGCCACTTCTACTGCAGTGTGAAGAAAGAAAACATACTATGTCTCTTTTCCTGGAAAAATGCAATATGCCTCTATATTAATTTTTAAGTAAGACTGAACATACTTGGATGAATGAAAATCAGATGGATTTTCTTAAAGGCAATATAATCTTCATTTTGTAATTGCTGTATCTTGTATTTATAGCTGTTTTGCTTAATTTTTAAATGTGAAATGAATCTTCCGTTGCTGGTTTACACTAAAGAACACAATGTTTTAAGCAAGGTCTGAACTGTCATTTCTTTCTCAGTTTTGCCTGAATTATTACAGGATACTTCTAGATTAACACAGGAGTTATTGACTAAAGAGCCCTTCATACTAGATACCCCATTTTAATGGTCATGTTTTAATGTCCTATCAAAATATTGTGATATATTTTGCCATGTTTAGCTGCTTGAGTCCAAAAATATAGGAAGAGCTTAGAGTTTATTTTCAGTAGCTCATATATTTTAGAACATCTCTATATACATTTGAATTTAGGAATAGTAATGTTCAAATATTTAAGATAAAGTAATTTTAAATGTGCTTTTTATACTTATCTTGGCAATACCATCATAGTCTATGATCACAGAGTATATTTGACTATGTTAAAGGTTTTTCTATCAGCATAATATGCTGCTTTATTAAGCACAGACTCTTCGGACATCCTAATGGGTGACACAGTCCAAGTGAGATAAGGTTGACAAGACCAGTGATGGATTTAAGAAAAGCTCATCAGTAGTCAAAATTGGTAATTGTATCTGCATATGCCTGTATTATATGTGCAACAAGAACACAAAGTTTTGAAAATTTGCTTTCCTAGTAAAGACATAAAGTTGCCAGAGCTAATACTGAAAATTCCTTTTTTTTTTTTTTTTTTTTGAGAGGAATTCTGTTTAACATAGGTTCAGTCTTGCATAAGTGAGTACCTAAATATAAAGCCAAGTTGGAAAAGACAGATTTATTGGAACAACAACTGCCACCACTACTGATAAGTGCTCAGCATCTGAATTCTCTAGCTGCTGTTAAACCTTGTACAATTCCTTAGGCTGGGAAAGTAAATAAAGATAACTGAGCACAGCAATCTGTGTGAAACCAGGGAGAAATACATAGGTCGCAAGGAGATCTGAAAGACCACACATAAGTTAATCTGTATGCACATTGCTTTGGTGTTAATTGCAATCTCAGCATCTGTGCAAATAGTTTGCTTATTAAAAAGACATCTTTGTAACACTAACCTGGCATCTTCTTCTGTTATTGTCCAGTATGTGATGCAGAAACATGTCAGCAGCCATAATTCCAAAGAGACACACCTTCCCTTGCAAATATGATTAACTAGAAAATAAAGCTAGAAGTAAACTAAACAGGTGGCCTGGAGGGACTTTTAAAAATGTGGTGGTGGATTTCCAGACAAAATAACCTACACAAACAAGGAAGTGGTTAAAAAAAAAAAAAAAAAAAAAAAAAAAAAGTAATTGAGTGTATGCACAAAGGAATAAAGATGAGAAAATGACAGTAAAGGGGTTTTTTTACTAGCCTTTTGGGAAAATATGGAAGAGAAGTGAATAAGATGCTGTTGTGCCTGAAACACTGGGAAGACTGATAAAAGTACTTAATGAGTAATATGACCCCTCAGAAGGAGATCATGGACAAGAGGCTGTTTTTGTTATTTTCTACTTAAAGCCAAGCAGAAGAGGAAATAATTATGCCGAGAGCTGAGAACTCTTGTAGCCCTGTGAAACTCTGGAAACATTAAAGGTTCCTTGTTAATGACAGATTTATGTGTGGCAGACAAGTTTCTCACAGGAAAGACTGTCAAGAGTCATACATCCATCACAACAGCATAGCTTCCAATAATCAAGACCATGTCAAGAGGCATACATCCGTCACAACAGCATAGCTTCCAATAATCAAGACCATTGCACTATCCAGGGAAACTATCAAAGCCATGGTGGATACTAGGGTGAAAAAACCAATCTATTGGCTCAAATTAAAGAAAAACAGGAAGTAGGAGACATTGAGGCTGATACTGTGATCTAGCGCAGACATCAGAAAGCAGTATGAAAAGCAGAAAAATAAAATGCCCAGTCTGTGGGCAGAGTTGAGGTGTCTACCAAGTGATGAAAGACCGTAAAACCTTTCTGAAGTCAGTGGGCTGAATACATACTGTCTGTAAGAACCCCTCCTTCCCAGATGATGTTATTTGTTAGAACTTCCAGTAGTCCGAATGCAGGTGTACCTCCCACTATTGAACAGCAATGAAGTCTTTGATGAAAAAGAGAAATGGAAACTGTCTAGCAGCATCCAAATAGGAGACTGATAATATATTTCAAGGAAAAGGACACCTACAACGCAGAGTTATCTTAGAGGTATATTCCCATATTTACTAAGTAAGACAATGAAATGTTTTTAAACTCCCCATAGAAAGGATCTGGCAAACATACCAATGAACTACCATACTGTGTAAGGTAATTACTTACAGCAGACTACAATGGTTATCTAGCTCCACAAGAAATGAGGGACTTTTCAGGTAATATCAGAACCTGTACTGAAGACACACTGAAAAGAAGTCTTTTAGCTTTATCCAGGCACTGAGGATTTAAGATCTGCTTTAGTATAAAAAAATACCATTTTAGGTGTGAAGTCAAGTACAAGTTTTGGCATAATAAGGCAATGCAACTACTTTTATTATTATCATTGGGCTAGCACTGGCGGCCATGAGTAACTTTAAGTATCTATCCATCTTCAGAGGAGTTCTATTGTCAATTGGAGCACCTACTAGAAACAGTCCTAGGAGCAGTACTGATGACATTCTCAAAGGTAAATGAAACATCAAGCGACAAGCAATGCGGGTCCATGATGTGAAGGTGCAACAATTTATAAGCAAGTTCTGGAAAAAGTGTATTAGCGAAAACAAGGGCAAAGCCAAAGTAAGGGGAACTGAACTCTATAGACTACTAGGAAATAATGATCAGGCACTGAGATGCTATTAAGAATCTGTAAGACTGATGTATATGAGAGGAGCCAATGATCTCTAAGGAGGAATAACTATTCCTAGATATCACAAACTCCTAAAAATAGCCTTTGAGACAAGTTTTAACACACAGTGATGCAGCATGAGAAGAGTCGTGGGTCCAAGAACAAGCATTTGAAGAACAAAAATTACAGCTGAAGTATTTGCCTGAAGTATTTGTCCTGCTGGAAACCAAGGACACAGTGGCTGCTAAGACAGAAGCTTGCAGACGTTGTTAGAAGAGCTTTCTGCAAATGTTTTCACCAGCTCACCTCTAGGTATCAGCACTGTGAGCAGTCTCATCAAAAAAGCTGTATTCTGAGTATGCTTGGATGAGTGTTATGAAGACTCCGGAATTACAACATGGAGCAAGAGTCACTCCTAGTAGCAGATTCTGAACTGGTTTTCCCAAACACCAATGCACACATCTCCGTGTGAGATGGATTCCAGCAATGGACTATATTTGTTTTCTTGACATGTGTATGTGCTTGCTCTTTCAACACAACACTGTACTGAAAGTGGGGATTAATGAGAGTAAAAAAATTTATACTCTGGCATTGACCAGATTGTGATGAGTAAGTACCACATGAAGCTCTCTTTTATATGAGATGATGAATAAGCTGTGTGTTTGAGACATTTTGTTTATAGAGAAGAGTTATAATCTTAGGAGTTGATATGAAATGGATAACATCTCATATATGAAATTACTGACCTCACTAAGACCTGTTAGAGAGCCTGTCTGCTTGGCAGACATAAATATCTAATGGAGGCCAGGGCATATATGTAGCTGGATGATGAATTCAAAGACAGTACACAACGCAATCTTTACACATCTCAATTCTGGCAGAAGGTGGGAATAGACTACTTCTAGTAACAGTCACCTATAAAACACTACACAGATTTCTTGGAAGTGCCTGCCTGAAGGACACACAGGCAAAAGATCTCTGACTAGGGAGCCCCAGGTGTGTTTTACAGAGCGTGTGTTTAGCCCGAGAGTACTGTTCTCAGACAGTGGTCCATACCGCACTGCATCTAGATTTAACCAAGTCAGCATCAACAGGACTTTGAGCACAAGGGCACCTTCTCATGGGTAACACAAAATGATGGTATGGCACAGCTGGCAATCAAGACGGTCAGGAGAGTGTTGATTTAAAGCAAAACAGAAAGGAAGACAAACAGACAGGAAAAGATCCCAATAGATAAGAAAGAGAGTTCATGGGGGCAGATAAGGGAATGCCAAACTAAATAGACAGACCAGCGCAACAGATGAGTGAAGGTCTTCTCATTGTGCCCAGGAGACTGGGTTTGGATTCAAAGCAATGGTATAAGGCAGCAGTACAAGATATGGTGGGATACTAATTATTTGAGTAACAGAAATAAAATGGAAGAAAACCCAGGATTTTTTAGGATTTTGAGGATTTTGATTCAAATCAAAACATTGATTTCCCGTTCAGGAAACAGCTGTGCTGACACAGGAGAGAGAGAAGAAATTAAGTAAAAGCAAAACAGAGAGACTCCCATAGTGCAGAATGCAGAGAGCTACAGTTTGGAAGCCTGTACTCGAACAGCAGCTTATAAAGTAAGAAAACATTAATGGACATTGGAAAAAAATATCAGAACTGCTTGCGCACCTTGAGAAGCCCTACATGAACAGCAGCTATATTCAGAGGAAAGACTGTGCTGTTACTGTGGAGTTCCTATTGAAAACATCTACACACACAAGGGAAAAAAGAAATAGAGGATCCTGAAATTTAGAAATAAATTCAGTGTATTATTTACATCTTACATAAAGCAATAGTAATCTTCCATGTTGAATATGTATTCAGTTTGGTCTCTTTATTTCACTTAGGCTATAAGTGAAATAGGTAATTCAGAAATAGTAATGAGAATTAGAGGCATGGAAAGACTTCCATACATGCAGAGATTAAAAAGATTAGGATATTTACGTAAGAGCAGAGGTGAATAAGACATGAAATGAAAGAGGTGTATAAATTATTAATGGTTTAAAGAAGGTCAAGAAAGTGTACCGATTTAACTCTCTCTCAGAACACAAGAACAATGGGTTCACAATGAAATTGTAGCCTTTTAATTTAAAACTGATATCAGGAAATCCTTTTTACATAAATATGGCCTCACTACCTCAAGATTTAAGGCTATGAACTTCATGGGATTAATAAAAGGGTCTGACATTTCTCACTACCTTGGGTAATCATCCAATAATGTCTGATCTGAATGTTTAAGAATCCTTAATGTGTTGATATCAAATGACATCTAAACATATTTTCCTGGTGGAAAAGGACCTGGGGGGGTTGGTTGACAGCCCACTGAATATCAGCCAGCAGTGGGCCCAGATAGCCAAGAAGGCCAACAGCATCCTGGCTTCTATCAGAAATAGTGTGGCCAGCAGAGCTGGGGAAGAGATCATCCCCCTGTACCTGTCACTGCTGAGGCCGCACCTCAAATACTGTGTTCAGTTTTGGGCCCCTTGCTGCAAGAAAGACATTGAGGTGCTGGAACACGTGCAATGAAGGGCAATGAAGCTGGTGAAGGGTCTGGAGCACAAGTCCCATGAGGAGCAGCTGAGGGAACTGGGGTTGTTTAGCCTGGAGAAAAGGAGGAAACCACCTGGAAGGAGATTGTAGCAAGGTAGGTGTCAGTCTCTTCTCCCAAGTAGCACGTGATAGGACAAGAGGAAATGGCCTCAAGTTGTGCCAGGGAAGGTTTAGATTGGATATTAGGAAACATTTCTTCACTGAAAAGGTTGTCAAGCACTGGACCAGGCTGCCTAGGGAGGTGGTCGAGTCACTATCCCTGAATGTATTTAAAAGATGGGACATGGTTTAGTGGTGGACTTAGCAGTTTTAGGTTAGTGGTTGAACTTGATGATCCTAGAGGTCTTTTCCAACTGAAATGATTCTATAATTCTATGATCCTTACAACAGGTTTCTAAGGCAGAAAAGTATTATCATGCCCCTAATCTAGCGAACAGAATTGACACTGAGGGAACACTGGATGATTTGCCCTGGACCGCAGACAGAATCCCTTGCAGAGCAAAACTGAGTTTTAGTGACCTGAATGATAGATTGGTACCTTAATATGTGGACAATCTTTTTTGCCATTATTTACTTATGTTGGTGACGCCCAGTCTTTCCTATACCAGTGGCCTCACAGCTTCCTTTAAAAGCACTTGGGTCATGTGCCATGGCTCTTCCATTGTCACATGACCAGCACAGCAACCAGGGGATTTGCACTTGCATGGTAGATTAGATTAATCCTTGTGACACTGGATTTACAGAACATGACCAAATCTACGAGACTGAGTAAGCTTGCTAGATCTGATGCTTCCCTGAAGCAATGGAAATATTACTGATGTACGACGTAGTATATATCTGCCCATATCTACGAAGGAAAGCTTTGGTTTTTCTTCACTGCCACCTCCAGATTCATTGATCTACCCCAGTCCCCACTGCTTTCTTTCACAAGAGCCCTTCACTGCCATTTTCCCATTTTTCCGTGACTGCTGCATGATGGACTCCTGGAAAAGACGACTGGGTGTAGAACTATTCAGGTGGCTGTTGGCTTCCTCCTCACTTGTGCCTCAGAAGTAGTAAGAAAGGAGAGCAGCTAGACTCCATCAATTGCTTTTGCAAGTCATATATGACCCGGGTTTCTGGATGGGCCTTCCCACTTCACAGGGACATTTAGTACACAACAACAGTAATGCTAGCTTGTATTAGAAATGTTCAGAGGAATGGCTGTCATCCAGGACATAAGTTTTCAGGATGCAATCTAACTGCTACCTGCCAGAGGCGAGGAAGGAACTTTATGCATCAATATGATATCAAACAGTTCCTTATCAAGGAAGAAAGTTTAAACTGTTGCATAAATTATCTGCCTTTGGCTATTGTGGAAGACAGGATAAGACTGCTACTTTGATTTAATGCAAAAATTCCTAAGTAAATTGTAAACCAGTAAAAAGGCAGCAGTGAGCTGTTTGGAGGCTCTTTGGAGGAATGAATGAAAACCCAGGCTTTACCATTTGGTCCTTCTGCTTGCTAATCCTGGTTACAGAAACATGTTACACAAATGCACGGGGTTTAGCTTAATGGTCAGAACACTTTTTTTAAAAAATGTTGTTTCTTTTTTTGTTTTGTTGGGAGTTTTTGTTTCTTTGGGGTTTTTTGGTTGGTTTTTGTTGTTTTTTGTGGGGTGTTTTGGTTGGTTTTTGGTTGTTTGTTTGTTTTTTGTTTTTTTTGAGGTTTAATCCTGGGAATTTTAGAATATGATGGTATAAAAAATCTGTGAAGGCATTATGTTTCTGTGTATTGCCTTAGGGTGAGAGACTCTTTCTTTATGGCACTATATTATGATGTGGTGATGATAATTGCCCTTCTTACAGAACACGGTAAATTGTTGAGTTACTCATTCTTTCTTTGAGTGTGCAGTGGTACAATGCACTCTTCTACAATGGCATGAAAGTTAAACCATGCAGAGTTGTTATCTTTTTAATATCTCTTCTATCTCTATAACCTTGGATATGCATAAAGCTGCAAATATAAGTCTAAAGCTTTGCTAAAAAAACCCTGTGAAGATACCTGTGCTGTTGTGAGACTTCTTTTTTTTTAATTAAAACAAACAAACAAACAAACAAAAAAACAAACCTTTTTGCTTCTAGTTCAGGACTGTCACTGGATTTACAATAGAGACAGGCTAACAAAGACTGCCAGTTTCAAACCAAGGAAAAAAAGGATTGGCCAAAACTTACTGTAACTTCAGCTTCAGAGCTCTGCTGTTACATCAGCCATAACTCTCATGCTTGTCCTAGTAGCCTCTCTCCACCTGTTCCTGTTTGTGTCTTCCTTTTTTTTTAATGGGTGACTGGAATTGTCACTGATTACCGATGCCTTCTAAAATGGCACACATGGTTCTCTGTGGCCATGGAAAATACCTCAAATAATACATCCCGATTTTGTCTTCATTCTTGTCACAGCTGCATTGCTTAGTCATTCTGTGATCTGGCTGGGGTCTAGACAACTGAACAACTGAAACTGCATCATATGCAGTGGGAATATATATGCTGTACTTGCTCTTAGATAAATTATGGTGCAAGAGAGGAAGGACATTCTGGTTTCCTGGTAAATCTATGCCTCATAGCCAAGATAGGTCCTTTTCTTCAGTTGTTTTCCACTAGTGATTTCCTACGTTTACTGCAGAAAGATTTGCAATTAGGTCTTCAAGTAAATAATGTTGCAGTCCACACATGTCGTTCCATTACTCCTGTCTTCAGATCATTCTGATTTTTCTCTGCAGAGATTTGATTTTGTTTTGTATTGACAATACTTCTTTGCTTCATGTCATCATAGCACTCATTTTTATGCCATGATCATGAAAGAAAATTTTAAAAGAATTGGCCCCAGAACTGATCCTTGAATAACTACCACGAAGCTTCCTCTGGCATCAAGTTGCCTCTTTCAACACTGTCAACAATCCAGCACCCTATTTCCATTTTTTCCTTTAGCAGTACCCATTTAACAGTTCCTCTTTTACCTCTTTCTTCTCTAGCATTACTTATTAATTTCCCACATAGCCCTGTATCAGCTATTTTACTGAAGTCCAGACAGAGGACATCTAAGGATTTTCTTTTAAAGCCAGCTCTCTTTAAAAAAGAATGCTGTCAAGTTTAGCCTGGACTTACCTGTCTTTGAATTCATTTTGTATTTATTTCTGTCTACCAGTGTCATCTGTTTGAAAGCACTGCGTTCCACTGAGGTCCAAATAGTGCAGTAACTCTCTGGATCACTTTTTCTGTCACCACTGCTTCATAAACACAAGCTCAATAATTGCTGCTAGCTATTCATATGACAACTTGAGACATTAAAAGTAATTTCATGTGAATGCATGACCTAAGTCTTTCAGAATACCAGCTTGGAAATTGGCAGATACCCTATAGTTCAAGGAGCCCTGTGACTTTTATTTCTACTGCCTCTGTGGTCATTACCATCTTACACTTGCATTCCCACTATCCAGCTTTTCTTTACCCCCAGGTCAAAATCATTGCCCTTTCTGCAGCCTGATGAAGTATTAATTTGGTTTTGGACCCATTCATCTTGTTTTTCACCCTTGACATAGAACAGGGAAACTCCTAACCTTCGAGGCTGTCGAGGCTGTTCCAACGGATCCACCCCACTGAGCATTCTCTTATAATGTGGCAGCTCTGAGAGCATTTCAGCCGGTTCCTTTGTAACTGAAGACCCAGAAGAAAATCCTTGCCCCAAGAATAATTTTCAATTATTATAGCCAATGCAACTTTAGCTTTTTGTCAAAGCCTCTTAGGTGCTCAGTGCATATATATATGTATATACATATATAAATAAAATTAATTCTTTGATTCCAGTAAGTCTCAGCCTGAGGCCTCCTGTTCCTTTTTTTATCACTTGTTATCACTGGAATTTAAATGGTAGGTAAGCTTTTCAAAGACATGCCTAACCTAGCTTTTCCTTCAGTGGCTGCTGTCTTGAGCTAGGTTTTTAGCTGTTAGTACATCTAAGCACTTTTGCTCATCCTGCTCTTGGCCCTTTCCTTTGAGCTGTGAGTCAAATTTTCCTCCATGTTGTTTTCTGTTGTATTCTCATGCTGAGGTGTTATCTGTGGTTTCTTACGCATTTTTAATGTTTAATTTCTGTCTTGAAATTTCTCTGTGGTCTGAAATTGATGTGTTGATAAGAGCAGCTTCCTGCATTGCTAAAATAACTGAGCTGGAGGACTGGCTTATCATGGCAGGATTTTATCTCATCAGGATCAAACTTTGCCTTTACAAACTCTGATCTAGTTTTATGGGTTTAATATCCCCATTGAAACAAGCAGCTCAAAGTAATGTAAATCACTGGAATCATCATTGGCTTGGTCTCCTTTGCATTAGCTTACCAACACTGTTAGTACTTTCAATGTTGCAGCATTCTGTCATCAGTTTTGATGCACAAATGTCTTCCTAGCTTCTGTGATATACATTCACCTCCCTCGTTCATCTCAGCAGAAGAAACAGGATTGTTTTATTGGCCTCAGTAGCCTGGAGTTCATGTCCCTCAAAGAAACATCATTCTTCACTGTGATTTAGCACTTCTGTGTGTGGATATGTTAAGTGATACAAGAGCTCTGTTGATGCACGGGCTCATCGTTTGATCTAGTGTCTAAAATAATTTTATGGAAAAAACTGAATTGCTGCAGAGCATGAAGTATTAAGTGCAAGGGATGCCTTGTGGATCTGGGAAATCCCACAATACAGGCACTGCATAAAATGCAGATAAGCTCTCCACCAGAATGATTGTGTTTCTTCTATACTGTGATGGACAGATCATTGTGAAAAAGACCAGGCCTTAGATGGTCAAATAGACATTCATAATGCATAAACCCCTCATATTTGCCAACTTAAAATCATGATAAGTAGGCATCATCCAGAAATAAACATGTCTTTTGGATCTGACATAATACTACTGGATTTGAAGTGAGTTTGGGGTTGTATTGAGTATGAAGTGAGTATAAACTCACCATCTTGTGTAAGATTTGCAATAAGGTCTTTTGGATTTAGCTTTAGAAGAGCACTGGCCACTGACCATGAGCAAAGATAAATACCTGAACTACATTTAAAAGATTTTTTTTTTTTTTTAAATCATAACCCCATCACCATAATTACTGCTCACTTGAATTTCCTGTTTCATTCTGAAAACAAATCTGATGTTAACTGGGAGCATCTACATGTTTTCATTTTGGTTGAGATGAAGCTGTTCTTTTTCATTTACAGGTAGAGGAGGGGAAAGAAAGAAATGTGGCTTTCAGCTAAAGTTTACACCGTAAATGTTATTTTCAATTTGGGGCCAATTCTGTATCTTTATTCATGTGACTCATTAACAGAACTCCTTTCACAAGTCAGGATTACTCACTCAAGTAAATGAAGTAAAATGAAGCCATTATCTTTTAAGACTAAATGATAAAACCTGAGAATTAGACACTTATAATAAAACTATTAACATTTTTTAATTACAGTACAGCTACCAGCCACAGCAGTAATATATGGTAATACATACTCTTTTTTTTTTTTTTTCCTCTGCTGTATATGGGTGACATATAATTATGGAAGAAATATTTAAGTCCTATATTTAGATTTAAAATTTTGCAGACAGAACAACCAAAGCTGGAGGAGCTGTATTAACAGCTCTCATGTTATTTCAGGTGGTTTGAACTGAAAAGAAAACACAGTAAAAAATAATTATGTCTTCTGGTCAGAGGGGCAATTCATGGGGCCCAGCGGGACTCAGGGTCAAATGCTACGTGGTGTGCATCTGCCACATGGCCTTAGAGCCAGAGTACAGCCTCTGGAATCTTTTATTAACATTACAGACTTAGCCATTCCAATTGGGTGACAAAAAAAGGATTTGGAGGCATATTGTGGACCTCTAACAATGAGAAAAATGTGAAAGATTCAGTGTGTACCATCCAAGACTGCCAGACCCGTTTCTCTGTGAAGCCTACACAGGAGACTGAGAACTCTGTTTTGGGACTGCAGATAACCACATTAAGTACAGCTCCTAACTCTCCACTTACAGCAAGTCTTACAGACTGTGGATAACACTTACTGTGAATAACTGATTGTTCCTGAATACAGGTTCCTTAGTAGGCTCTTAAGTTCTCTTTGTGCACTGTGATCGGCAGTTTTAATATTCCTTAAAGTGTCTGTCTTTCTGTCTCTCTTGGATGACTGTTTTATTAAGAACATATTATAATCTCTATGTGGAAGGAAACTAATGAAAAACAGTATCAGAAAAATATATTCATCGCCATGAGGATGCTCAAGAATTCAGATCATGAATTTTCTGATGAAACGTTCTTTTGCAAAAAAATGGTCACTTAGGAAAACTAAAACTTTCTGCAGGAATATCCTAATTTTCATTAAATGTCTGCTAGGTGAAAGCTTTCCAGGTGCAGAGACAGAGAGAAAGACTCAGCTCTTCTATTGTGATGCAGTTGATGGCACTTATCTGAGATATGAAAGACTGACAGATCAGGGGCATAAGTTGGTTTAGTTATCAGCTCTATAGACTTGTAAGCTACAGTAAAAGATATATTGCCTTCATTGGCAGGATGTTGACTGTGAGGTGCTTGCTCTTGCGTACTTGAGTATTGTGTAAATTAATGACCTTGTGACTTGCTCAGAAAATAAATCCAGTTCCATGGAATCTTAAGTAAAAGACCTGGTTTGTTCATGTTTCTAAAGATCACATATTTTAGCTCCTTGTCTGATACAGAAGTTATTTCCTATTTTCCATTTTCTCATATGATTTTCCTCTAGTAGATTGTGTGGTTCTTGAATCCCAGATGATGCAAATTATTTTTCATTTGTAATGAAATGAGAATATTCTTGCTTTAGCATTATGTAGTGCTAGTAAAAAAAGAATACAATGAGATGTCCTTTTAAGCTATTACTCAAAAGGTGAGAGAGACTTTGCTGTCACAAGATGGAAAGCTGTTGGATTTTTTAAAAATGAATTGCAATTAGGCATGCAAAAAGTGAAAAAAAGCTACCACTGCCTTGTACAAATCAAGCTTATAAAATTTATTAATATCTTCTGAATATATGTGGTCATTTTTTCTGTGGAGGTGCCTTGATATGATTTGCCTTGACAGTGTTCTGCTCAGGAATAAAGAAGAGAACTGAAAAAAATACAGGATGACAGAATCTGTACAGCATTTAGAACACACTAAGGAAAATCTTTCATGTATTGTACTTTTAAAAATGCACCTCGAATCACTGTTCATTTTTTTTTTTTTTTAAGATAAAGATTTTCCTCTTCTAAAATGGTCAAATTAAAAAAAAAAAAAAATCACTTAGCTGCAGATAAAGCCTTAACAAAACCTCTCCATTTGCAAATTTCTGCATCAGTAGCCTTTATAGCTCTGTTTCCTAGTTCCTCATTGCCTGGCCATCAAAATGTGCTTCTGGATCTGTTAAGTTCCATACAATTCCAACTACAACGCACTTCAGGATCTATTTTTTTGGTTAGGTGAATGGTAAAAATGATAGCAAAGGAATGTATGTGGGTGTGTTAATCTTCTACATGTGTTGCTTAAATGACGAATTGATATCAAGATTAACAGACTGACACTAGTGCAAATGAAAATTTGATACAGGTTTTAAAAATACAGACCCTTTTGGCTTTTCTGTGTGAGTTCTGTCAAAACTTTACATTACTGTTAGAACAAATCAAAACATTTTCCATTGAATCATTCTGATATTATCTAGCCCTATTGCAATACAAAATAGCAACCAGGATGCTTGATACAGAAGGCTAAAAAGAACTGTCTGTTCATTGTTGATGTTGGGTAAAACACGTTCATATTATAGGATCTGAATTGTCCTGGAATAGTCAATGTTCAGGTTGTCCCAAGCATTTCTTATCTTTCCCACGGTGTTTTGGTCTTGTAAATGGGGAAATTTGTGCACCACGTGGAGCTGGTATTCTTCTTGTTACTCAGAAATATGTGACATTTTGGAAATAACAGAATTGTAAATGTAAAGCTACTTCCACACAAATGCTACCTGAATAAGCTGTGCTTCTTCAGCAACAGATTGGACTCATACAAGTGCCCTGTTAGGTTTAGGAGTCACATTCGAATGAGACTAAAATCCTCTGATTGTTAAATAGACTGCTAAATTCAATATTATGGTAAGAAACAGGATATTAACCAACATTAGGTATGCCTCATCCCTTATCATCTCTTTTAAAGATAAAGACAGTGACTAATACCATATCAAGGAAGAGTTTCACCTTTCATTTTTTATTTGATTTCTGTTGTGTCTCTATTGAAATATCTCAGTATAATGCCAACGAATTACACTCTTTATGCTTCCCCGTTAGAGAAGTCAGTCTAGGATGTTGCTGATTGTGTTGTAGTGTTGCCCTGTGTATACATTACCACATTTTTAGAGGAAATAGCTGTGGGATAGAATCTGATTATTTTTCACCTTGGTATGTAATGCTATAGAATAGATTCAGTCCTGCACTGACAAAAAATGAGTGCATGTAAGCATGCACCTTCTTCCTCCCACTTCATTATCAGTCACATTTTTCTACTAGAATTTCATTTTATCGAGGTGATTGTTTTGCATTTCTTCTAATCATTTAGTCTTTCCACGCAACCCCGTTCTCATTTGTCTGGAGTAATAAAAACAGGTAAGAAAATGACAAAATCTTCTTCAGAGTTTTGTCCTTTCATTTGTTCTATGCTGTATGTTACACCTGTTTCATTACTGAGGTACTGTATTGGCAGATTTGTAACTTCTTTTGTTTGCCAGTGTAAGGCAGAAGGTGATCTATTTTCTGGATAGATAGTACTCCTGAATGGAACACAATCGAGGAAGCAGACATGAGACTTCAGAGCAGTTTTCAGTTATATTTTTAAAACAGTGGCCAAGCACAGCTGTTCTGCAACCCCTTTTCTGATTCCATGATATAGTTGATTGCCCCTGAACTAATTAGTTAACCTTTGTGTGCCTTTGCTCCCTGACTGCTGCTCAGGACATGCTGTATCTGTCGTCGGGTGGTGAGAAATTGTGCATTGT
>KL289596.1:344-27162 GCA_000699545.1 Podiceps cristatus
GGCCATCTCATGCTGAGATGGTCAAGTGACTCAGTTTTTCAGCTGAAGCTCAGAATTGGCGCTCACAGTGGCTTAAATCTAACGCATTTTGTTTTGCTTGGCCATTGCAATGGGTTCAGAGGGCATACACAGTTGGTCAAAGCTGCTTAGCAAGCCAGATAGATCTTCTGAAGTCCTTAAAACTCGGTAGCCTGTGCCCTCCCCTTCATACCACCGGCTGACAATGCACAAGCCTAGATCTAACACAGCATCTGCTTTCAGGCTGGATCCGCGTTTCTTCGGGAAAAAGAGGGCGATGACTTTCTAGGGCACCGAGAGACTAGCTAAAGTCTCTCGATGCTGCTGCAGTGGTTTAAAAAGATACTGCCCCCAGCCACCTCGTGCACAGCACCCTGCCACGGGCCAGCACCCTCGCAGCACAGCTGGCAGACGCGAGTGCATCCCTGGGCATCAGCTGCTTTGGTGCCAAGTTCAGCCTTTTGGCTTAAACTGTCAACAACCATCTCTTTAAGCAAAGATGGTGGGTTTCATACTGCTGCCTCCGTGGTGGAGGCAGAGAGGCAAAAGAAACTGCCGGCGAGGCTCGCTGATGCAGAGCTTGCCCGCTGTACCCTTATTTTTGTTGCTGACATTGGTAAGCGTGGTCGGAGCTACGAGCAGAGAAGGGTAACTCCTGCCTGAAGAGGAACATTTTACAAAAGCTACTTCTTCAGAGGAACCACAATTGTTAAAGAAAATAGTTGCCACAAGCAAATATTTAAAATGAGTTATTTGTAGGCTTGAGGGGAAAGAGGGACTTTTCCTCTTCTATATTTAGAAGCTTTATAATTAGCATGTTTAAGATGTGAGTGGGAGCTTAATCATCCTCAACAAAAGCACCCAACAACGTCTGTCCTTCAGTACTGGAGTTCCACCACGTCTGTAGCTTACGCAAGCCAGGGCCATTCATCTCTGCTTCCCTGCCGGGCTGCTCTCACCAGCTCACAGGGAAGCGCAGAGAGAAAAAGCCACTTTACTGAGATGAAACATCCACCTCATAACATGAACATTCTCACAGGTCTTTTCCTTTTCTTTCCTTTCCTGCCAGAGCTGGGCTTCTGACGTTAGAATAGGTGTTAAGACAACACTACTAAAAGCCTGTTTCATAGTTTAGCAAACCAACAGTGAGCCAAGCGATGGAATTTGGCAAACAGAAACAGCTCTGTCTACAGGTCAAATCTGGAAGATTCTTCCTGCTCTTTTGTTACCCATCAGTGAATCTACGGTTTTACTGAATGATGTCCCTCCCTTTCCTTTTTCTGTAAGAGCTGACCATAATTCATGTTTACTGCTTTTGTCCCCAAATCCTTCCAGCTCATCGGTCCAGAACCCCCAAGATTTCCCCTCGATGGCTGTGTCTAGGCTGGAGGATTAAGAGCATTTCCCAGCTCCTAAGCCCAGGTGCCCTCTCTGGCCATTATCACGGTGGTGCAGCAGTTCATATCAGGGGAAGGTACCGCCCCCTGTGCATCCCTCCCAAGATGAGGACTCCGATCAAGCTAAATTTTCTGACTGACAGGATCACTTAAATAAATTGAAAATCTCTCTCAGCAGCTCAATATTCTGAATCATGCCATGCATTACCAATTAATCGTCATCATCACAGGATTAGTGATGCATTTACGTTACGTTACCAAAGCCTATATTAACAACCATGTATAAATCAATTCACAAAAACCCAACCTCACAGCACAGACTCTGGAGCAGCATCTGTCAAAGCTCAGGATCCCATGGGAGCCCTGAGCAGAACTTGGAAATATATTGAGATCGCCAGACTTCAAAGGGTATGATGCCATCAACTCCTGCTGGGTTTTTACTTCCTTAACTGAAACAGGAAGACAAGCTTTCTTGCTTTACTCACTCTCTAGTCAATTTTAAAAAATAAAAGGTATTTATTTTTTCTTCCACATGGGCTGTTTACAAGAATACTATGCTAACTTAAAAACAATATAATCACAGAGACTAGTGACAGCAGAGAAGAAATGGTAAGAAGTGGGTGAGGAAAGAAGAAAAGATTTCAGCTAGTACTTGAAATTTGACAGAGCATTTATGTGGGATTTTTAGAAAACAAGAGGAGTCATTTTAAATTGGACCCTGAACTACATGGGGACATAGTGAAATCATGAGAGGATGAGGCAATCACTTGTCTCATTTCAAGTATATTAGAAGACACTGCCTGCTCTGAAGCATGGGCATGTGCAGCACAGGCATACAAAGACAAGAAATGTTCACAGCTTGAAAGAGATACGATGATTTCTGTAGAAACAGAGACAAGAGAGTGGAGAAGCACAACAGATTTACAGCCAAAAAAGGAGGGGAAAACATTCATATCTTGGAAACAAGAAGTACTGCTACAAAGTGGAAATGAAGCTTATGCTCAACTCGCGAACAGTAAATAATATATGTAAGTAATTCAAGGTCAGAAAATATCCTCACTGATTTTGCTCAGGGAAAATGCTATTTTGATAAATTTAAGATGATCTCGCTGACTATTGGATTTCACCCATCTAGCTACTGAGTCTTCTAAACAGCTGGGCAAAAAAGAAACTTACAGCTTCGTCACCAAAATGGATTGCAATCATTAGGACACATGAACGATCAATCCATGTCTCTTGTGTTTCCTCTGATTTGCTGTGGCCTTTTGCTATTATAGGGCTCTTACCTGTGGCTGTACAACCAGTTTCCCACTTGAGTCTAATGTGTTTACCAAGTCCACATGAAGTGTAGCTGGAGAGGTAATTTGTTTAAACTCTCCTTACAGAAAAGCCTCTGTGATAGCACAGGTGGTGAGGAATTTCTTCTGCAGTACCGAAGAAACTTCAATACAGAAATTTTCAATACAGAATTTTCTTTTACAGGTAGCTGCAATCCCTTCTCTACACATTTAGTAAAGAGTAGACAGAGGCTGGAGGAGTTACAGATGGGTGTTATGGATATCATCTGAGTAGACTGACGTTAATGACACTATTATACCATATGCTCTCATGAGAGCTGATGACCTTCAATTCCACTCAAGTCCAGATTCCTTCCTTGTTCACACAGCCAGAGTGCTGAGCACCAATTCCATAGCAAAGCAGGGATTCAAATATGAGGAGGGGGAAGGACGAAAAGGGAAAGGGGGGTGGTAAGAAGGGAGTCACTCTCGAGATTTGCTCCTGCAGATAATGAAGATATAACTGACTTGACCTACTTGGCACCACAAATTCAACCGATGGCTTGATCTCATCTCCCAAGGCTAGTGTAAATCCAGCCAGCTATTGACCTTTGGGCAGGACGATTGGGTAGGAACCCATAGAGCTATAATGCTTTTATTCAAGCAGTAACGTAACAGATGTATTAGTTATTTTATTTTCTGATGACATAAAGATGATCCACGATCAATTGTCATGATTTTGTTTAGCTTCATTTCAACAAAAGGCAGTCATGGCTTGCTCAAAGGCCAGTAAACAGCATCTGCTATCAGAAGAGGGAAAGTAACTGCTGTGTATCTTTCCACGACACAGTGTGTATACCAAATGAGGAGAAAAAGCAGCAAAGGAAAAGTTTACTTAATTGGTCTGCATTGAACACTGATGTATAGGAAGGTTTTGAGCAGACAGTCTCAGGTACAAAGACCTGCTGGAAGCCCTGGGAACTCCTTGGGATAGCTGAGTGCTCCAGCTTCATAACCAAACAAGGTTTCCAGTAAGGCCAAATCAGAAGGGCAAACCCAAATCCAGTACTGGAACTGCTCTATACGGGGCAATGGACTGGACTGGGATTTTAAAGTGTTGGCATCTTAAATACAAAAGTATTCAGCAAATGTTGTTCTAAAAACTTCATAAAATATTATTTTATTCATGTAGATTTTGTACAGAGCCAGTACAATTACTGAAGTCTTGAGGTTCTTCCTCTATTTACTCAGTTTTCCATCACTCCTCATGTAAAAAGAAAACCAATCAAAACCACAAACAAACCCCTGCCATTGCAGTTGGTGTGGATTTAGCTAAAGAAAAAAATGAAGTAAAATGGGTCTGTTTCTGAAAATCTAACCCTTTGAAAAGAATATGATCATTCTGCAAAAGAATAAGCTCATTCTGCTTTTTCTTAGTAGACAACAAGCAAATTCTCTTCTGCTTCACACACATCAGATTCTCCAGAAAAGTGTGTTTATAAAAATCCAGCTACAGGAATGTATATTTTAGGGGAAAAAAATAAATATAGACCCGTTCTCAGTATTCATGCTTAAAAAAAAAAAAAAAAAAAAAAAAAAGAGATTGCCAAATCACCATACTATAGGACCTTTGCATATTTACTATTTGAAAAATACATATATACGTAGTCTGACCAAGTGTTGCTTTCTAGCTGGCCACTCCCGATGACTTATGGAACATTTAGCTCTGAAATTAGGAAAGGTGATGACCGCAAAGTACAGGATGGGTGGTACCTCAACATGCCTATTCTGTAGCCTCTCCCACTGGAAGAGATTGTGGCACTTTGTGCACAATGGGATCAGAGGGGCTGGGAGGGAAGATTACCTCCCCGCTGCTCTGAGCATAGATGTACTTCACATTGTGTTTACATGGCAACACTGACCTCCGCAAGTGGGATGCCGCTTCCTTGCTATTACAATGTCTCAAAAAAGGGAACACATACACGATCTTTCCTGTCCGTTCTTTAGTTGTATCCTGTTCATTTCCCTAAGAAAAGAGCTTGTGAAAACGAGTCGTACCAACAAGGAGCGTACAAGGAAACAGTTCTTGGAATAAAGCAAAGCAGAATTTTGCAGAGCACATATAAGGGCAATATTGATGTATCGTGTAGGGTGGAAGCACATAATACTGTTTAGAGGGAATTCCATTCCCCTAGTGGTAAAAAGCTGTTAGATCCTGGAAGAAACAAGCATGTACAGATTAAAAATTTATTTTAATCACTGCTACTATGTAAAATTAACATATTCAGATTCTGCAGGAGCCAAACAGGCAGCTGTCCAGTTTGTTTCCTGCAGGGTGGCTCGGTGATTAGTTACAGCATGCACGACGATGGGGAGGGGGGGTATCATTCTTCATACCCTGGATTAAATATCAAGACAGGAAACATGGACTGGAATTATATCAGACCAGACCAAACACGTGCATGAAGTCACTAAACAAATCTGCATCTTGCCCTAAGCTCTAGTAAATCTACCAGACTGTTGCTTGTTATTGTTTCCCCCTCCAACCTTCCTCCCCCTGAACACAACCCACCCCCTCTGTCTGCTAGTAGACAGCTGGTGTGACGCAGAATTTTAAATCTCATGGTTTTGTGCCAGGCCCTCTCCTGACTCTGGGTTACAGGCTGAAACACTCGGATTACTGTTGAACAAGCCTAAACATGGGGCGAAAAAATTGCTGCACAAAGATGCAGTGTTCCCTTTCCAAAAGAAGGTTCACTTCGCCATTCCCACCTCCCAACTACCCCCTCCCCTTCAGCACGCTGGTAATTTTTAAAATTATTCAAGCCTTTTAGCGTCACTACTTTGTGCAGCAAGTCAGGACTGCTATTGTCCTGACAGTGCCTCCTCATTAATAGACCAATTACTAAATATCACTCTTAGGAAAATGCAACATTTAAACTTCTCGTGAAGAGCCAATGCTATTTTTCTGGGCTTCCCAGTACTCTGTGTTTCTCCGGGAGCAGGGAGGTTACAGAGGGAAGTCACATGAACAACAACGGGCCTCTGGGACAGCCAGCGCAAGCCTGTTTGCGGAGGAAAAGTGGTTTCACAGAGGCTCCTATCCTCAAAATTTCCTGTTGCAGCAGCGCTCAGCACCTTCAGCAGACTGCCTGCTACTCTGTCAACACCGCTCCTGTGTCACTACGACGTTACTCTCTACAGACAGTAAAGAAGGTTGCCCATCTTTCCCTCCTCTGCACCCCCAAGCATGAATGACAGGGGTGTGATGGCACAGAGCTGGCTCCACTGAATTAGGCATGAGGGCAGAGAGAAGGGAGAGAGGGAGGAGGAGGGGGAGAGGGGCTGCAGCTCGGAAACACTGCCCTGCGGTCTCAGCGTGGGAATTCCTCACCACAAAGGGGGAAACTTCAGGAGAGGGAACTGGGACGGATGGGTGGGAGAATGGGAACGGGCATTGAGCATGCATACAGGGAATGGAGGAGGTTGTGAGAGATTTCTATTCCTTAAGGCCCTACTCCATGCTGTCACCAGCTGTCTCACAAGCATCTAGATGCCACAGCAACCGGGGGGTGGGGGGGGGTGTGTCTTCAGAAGCCTCAGATATAAAGATGTATTTAAATAAGCAAGGCCTGTCCTTTCCACATACCAGGTGCCATGGTTGCAACAGCGGCTCTAGTTCTTAAAAGTTTGGCTGCTGTAAGGGAGAAGCCAAGTTCCCTGACTCTGGCCCTGAAAAGAAGCAGATCTGCCTCCATAAGGTAAACAGGTAATTCAAAATGCAATTTGATGTTTCATAGATTGTGAGGCTATGTGGGACTGTTACAATAATTTACTCCAAGTTATTCAGCAAATTTGCATAACTCGGGAATTTCATTCTTCTCCATTTGCAGGAAGATATCTTCACTGCAGTCGAGCTAATTAGAAACAGGTCTTTTAGAGATCACTGAACATTTATCCAAAAGCCTTTCTCTGCAAAGCACTTTAAAGACACTCTCCATATGACATGAATGACTTCATCTATGCATCCAGACAAACTGTATCCAAATCTGTAGGGTCTCTGCACCTGGAACACTAGTGCAAAGAGGGAAAGGAAAGATGACTGCCCAGACAACGCTAATGGGAACTCTGGCAGGGCGAATTTTGACTGGTGTTACAAGAAGAATGTGGCCAAGATACCAAAGAAAGTTCCTCCATCCTCTAAAGAAACAAAGCAATGGCCCCCTGAAGAAGAGACCCTCATTCACCTGAATGAAGGCACACTCAGAAGGTGACACAGAAGCAGTGATTTGTGCACCATTTATAACCAGAGGTATTCTTGCAGCACCCAGGCTTTCCTTCAAGGTGTCCTGTTAGAATCCGAGTGAGGCGAAAAATACTGCCCTATAGATTGGGCAGCATTTTCAGATGCCCTTAAAGGCAGCCCTTGTCCCTGTGATTTTCAGCAAAATGCAGACTCCTAAATGACTTGCATGTATGTTGTGCGATGAGCTATTTTGATCTGGAAGTAAATAAATTAACAAATGTTTACATATAGGGACCTGAAGCACTCACAGGACTATCTCTTTCCCCACCACCACCTTTTTTTTAAAAAAAAAAAAAGGGGGAAAAAAAAAAAAAAAAGCAGCGCTCTGGCTCTCCTCTCCACCCTTTATGAGTCAGTATGTTCTTTTGTAGATGATCTCCCAATTCTCCCCTCCCAGCCTCAACCCCCACAGCTTCCTCTCTTTCACTTTTCAAGCAAGTCTGAAAAAAGAGAGTTCTCCCATCTGACTGTAGCTGTCCCTGCTGCATCAATATGTGTATAGGAGCATATTTAAATTGTGTATTCAGGCTCTTTGCTTAGCAGACACCAGTAACTGCTTACTGCTAGTGAATCCCAGAAAACCAGCTGCTCCACAGGAGGCATGGGAGGAAGTGTGATCTGAGCATCATTTACAGCAACCATCTGAACTGCTCAGCCTTGCAGAGGGGTTTATGCTCTACTTCTGCTCCTTTGCCCTTGGATGCTTGCTGTAGTTTGTGCCATGTGCTCTGCAGGGACTCCCTGCGTTCCACAGCTGTAGCTCAAAGGCTCTGCGCACTCTTAGCTGTTAAAAATTGCACAGATCTTAGGTTTAATTTGTGCTAATCTTGGTGTCGAAAAGAGATTTGCGCCAAGCTAGGATTCGTGCTACAGATGGATATTGTGCAACTTTCTGTCTTGGCTAGGAGTTTTGTGCATGAATAGTATCTGTCCCTAGGAGTGTAAGAAATCACTCCGAAAGTGATGACACAGACCTACTAATAGCCTTTCAAAGTGTCACATTAATAACAAAATGACTCCACAGCTTGACAGATATGGAAGAAAAGCATGGAACTTATCATACATGTCTATATGCATCTTAATAACTAAATTGTCTCCTACACATCTCTCTCCAAGAAAGATTATGACAATCCTCTCCTGCTGCAGGCCTGAACTCATACGGACTTCTCCACCCAGTGCCACCAATTGCTAGGCACAGAGGTCCTCCCGAAGAAAGCAAGGCAGACTGGACTCCTTGGCAGAGACACAGCCTTTCAAACCTCTTCTGGACAGCCATGTAGAGCTATGGCTCCTTGAGACCTCTGCACCCCTCTTCTTGGGCAGGATAATTCAAAAATCCCCAACATAGACATTACCAATTATTAGAGGAACCCCGATTCCACTGAAGTCAGCCATCTGAGTTTGTCACAATCAGTCTCACCAGAGTTTGAGATGCACTCTTAATCTATTGCAAAATTTTAATTCTGGTTTCTTTGTATTTATAATCACACCTTCAAAATTAATCTACTTTTCAAATATCCAAGACAACTGCAGGCAAATTTTGGCAGAGGTCTGGAGTAGTACTGAGCCTGCTGGAGGAAGGACTATTGCTCAGCTACAATTCAAATTTAAGCACAAAGTTGGGCTTAACGCTGTCGGAGAAAATTTTGCACCTCACAGGGCTAAACAACTTTTCTCAAGCTATCAATTACTTGGAAAACCTAGCTTTTCAAAGAAAAAGGGGGAAAAAACCAAAAAACAAAAAAAAAAATACAAAAACGCTCCAAAGACCAGGAACTGGATTCTCATTTCACCCCCGCAAACTCATTGGTATCAATGAGGTCGTTCTTTCCAGTATTTACAGCACAGTTCAGGAGATCAAAAGCAGCCTTATGAATCCAAACAAGCCCTTCTAGAAAACCTCCACTTTATCCAAATCCCCAGTGTTTTGAGAGCAATTCGCATCTGTAGAGGTATGTTTCACAGCTGCTATAGTGTTTTAATGGGGCAGCCTTAATATGTGAACCTCAATCTTCCCTCATCTACCAGTGAGGATCACAGTCAGACTGTTTCTAGTGTTTTGAAGGGGCTGAAGTGATTTTTTGATGGAACAAGATGAGTGAGAATGGAACAGGAAAATCCCACATGAATTGCAGGAAGAAAAAGAAACACACTAAATAAATATCCTTTCAAGAGCTGAGTTGGGTTTAATACAGTGTTTGAATCCACCAAAAGCTGGCAGATTAGGAGATGAGCTGGCCTCACAGCCTTTAAAACACGCACACGCACACATGCAGAGGATTTTCCAGTGCTGTCTTCCATCGTGTTTTATTTCTTTCTGTGTGGACTCCTATCCCACTGAGACAGTTTTTAAAAAGAATTCCAGAACGAGACTCTTAATTTCCCTTTGACCTGAGGTTTAA
Source organism: Podiceps cristatus (assembly GCA_000699545.1). Taxonomy (NCBI): domain Eukaryota; kingdom Metazoa; phylum Chordata; class Aves; order Podicipediformes; family Podicipedidae; genus Podiceps; species Podiceps cristatus. Next base: position 9,745 of record KL289596.1, read on the forward strand.
ATTCATATTCCCCAAAATAACTTCTTTCATATCCTTGTTTGCTATGCAGGATTGAAAGCTTTATAGCAGTGATATTTGAAAAGCACTGAATTTAATATTACAAAGGGAGCCCCTTTCTTCTACAACAGACTGTGGTCTTCTTTTTATGACTGCTGAAATAAATAAATGCTTTTTGGGCTGCAGGTATGATTCATTTGTACTACCTCCAGAAGAATAAAAGCTTTTTTATGATTATGGCAAAAAACTAGAGAGCGTATATTATTTCTTAGTCAACATTTTAGTATTAAACATGAAGTCTTCTCTCTTTTAGTTAGCTACAGGACTCATCTATTGATTTAAGCTTCAAATAAAAGTCACTGGGTGGAACAAAGTAACGAAATGACTGTGGTAAAATGTAACAGTTTACTGAATTACTACACCTCCAAACACCCTAGGTTTAATTAACTTTTTCTGAAGTTGTTCTGCTGTTTATTACAATATATTCTCTCCTCTGTCCATTCGTCAGGCACGGGATTAGCAGCTGGCAGCACTTCTCCTGTTCCCCTTGCTCCTTCAAGGACCACACTGCAGGCAGTATAAAACAAGCTGCTACGGGTTAGCCTAATGGTAAAATTCAGCCCCTCTTCCCACTGCGGGAAGAACAATATTATGGATCAACCAGACCCCAACAAACCTTAAAACTAGTTGAGTCATCCATAGCCTCAGAGTAGCTCACCCAAACTAAGAATCTCTAGGCCACGCCGGAGCGCTGCCGCCTCCAGCACGTACCCATCACCCACTCACTAACCAGAGAGACCACCTTAATCCTTCTAGGAATCGTGAACAGCCACAGGAAAAGTCAAATTCAGACCTAAGCGGCCTACAGAGACATGCTTCTCTGACAAATAATCCCTGTCTGTGCTCATTAGGAAAGGCAAACGAGAAGCAGGGTGGCAGCAGCTGTATTTAAATACGGTTGAAGGTAGCTCAGTTCTGCTCCCAGGGCGAACAGGGCTTCAGTTTAAACGTAGACGCTCAGGAGGTGCAGGAGGACTGAAACCAAGACCAAAGACAGCCCAAATGCCTCTCTCACCTCCGGAAACAAATTAGCATATTCATATTTTCCACTTGAAAACTGACTAATTTACACATTTCCTAACAAAGTGGTGCTTTCTGAGGGGCTTTTTTAACCTCTACCATCTGCTGCCAGCTAAAATACTTGGGGAAAAAGCCCACTGTGCAGAGCGTGCCTCTGGAATTGAAGGGAGCTCTCTGTTTTCCTGTTTACGATGGCCACGTAAATGAAAACAAAGCAGATCAGGATACTGTCATTGGCAGAACCAGCTGTTCTGTATGTGACATTTTTCAACTACGGAAACCTAAAAATATCATAGAGCACACACAGATAAGACAGGGAAACAGATAACTGAGCGGTGGCACTCTTAACACTTGCCAGATCATCTTCAGTCACCAAGGCTCCATGTTTTCCCATTGAAATCAGTTGCTACTTCACCATTTACTTCAAGAACAAATCTAGATCTTACACAGATGTTTGCACTGGGACTTCTTCACTGTCGATGGGATGCACGGTGCTTTGCAGAGGAAGCTGAGGATACACTCTTAAGTGCTGAAATATTGTTCCAGGTCTTCAACAAAGACATGAAGTTTCCAAAGACACTAATTTGCATGTGTTTCTACCTTCTTTCCCCACCAGATTTCTTAGACCAATTCTACTCTGATGAGTCTGAGCAGGAGAGTCCAAAAACTGAGTTCAAAGTTAAACATCCTATTTGAGTCATAGTTCAGAGATTGTTGTTGTTTGTAATGTCATCTTCATCAGCACTGAGAATGAAGGGATTTATTATGTATTTAGCAATTTAACATTATAATCCCAGCTACTGGGAAGAAGGTTGAAGTCCATTTTCTCTCCTCTCCTTCTGCAAGGCTTTTCAGGGGCACCAGCAGATGCCACTGATGCTGGTACTACTGTAATAGCTAGAAAACAGGTTTCATTTTTCTGCATAAAAGCAACCAAAATCAACCCAAAAATATCTCCAAGCTGGGTCTTCGGCTGCCGTAAACTAGTACATCTCTACTGAAACTAGCAAAGCTCTTTGGATATGTATTCTTCTACATTCTTCAATGCCGTCAGACATGACACCTAATCCTAATGTTAAAAAGGGCTTCAGTGCTTTCTCTGTTCTTGAGAAACTGGGGGGTAACTGAAGCCACTTCATGGAGCTTTAAGAGTCCTAATTAGCAGATGGGAGTTCACAGTCCCACAGCTACAGCTCCAAGTGCTAAAACAAGAACACCCCAAGACAGCCACCACTGCTCATGCTGCCTTAGAGAAATCATCAGCTTGAAAAGCAACCATGCAGTCGCATTTTGAAATCGGGTCTCCAAGCTCTGCTGCTGACAGTGCCCTGTAATGGCTCCCACCTAATCTTAACCGATACATTTTGCAGAGCAGAAGGTCCCAAGCTTAACAGAATTAGTTATTAGCAATCACAGGAAAGTGGAGGGCAGACTATGTCAGTGCCCAAGCCCGCAGCTGAATAAGGCAAGTCTGAATAAAAGACTGCCTTCGGCAGGATCCATGGGCCAAGGAAGACAGCACAGAGCAAGAGACTCAAGACCCTTTTTCTTGCAGCAGCAGCTATTGAGCACTGTAAGCAAACGATCAACACATCCTTAAGAAACACCGTCTCTTGCAGGCAGAGCTTGTCAGCCTTCACGGGTGAGCGCTGCTTGGGAAAAAGAAGCAACTGTTCCAAGGCAGGCCCCACGTGAGGAAACAACGGACAGCCCCGCAGCCCGGCAGCAGCTGAGGAACCGAGGAGTTCTGCTCCTGAGTTAACCACTCGCTCAGCAGGTGTGCATGCACAGGCCAGCGGTGAGCAGAGGCAGCTGGCAGCCCATCAGCAGCCGGGGAGCGAGAGCGCCTGCGTGCTTGTGGGGACGGGGAGGCACGGGGTGGTGGGGAGGCACGGGGTGGTGGGGAGGCACCACTTGCACCCAGCGGCACTCCTGGGAGGCAGGCAGCCCTCCGGCAGCCAAGAGGGAAAACCCCATCCGAGACATGCCCAAGGGGATGTGAAGCTGCTCCAGTCTGATTCATTTATGATGATGATGAAACTCAGAAGCGGGTCTGTTTCTGGGAGGTCTCTGCTGCAGGGAAAGCTGGTGCGTTCCTTCCCAGGGAAGACAGGACCCTGATGGCTTCATGTCCGGTGCATGTAGCCATTTCGCTGGAGTGAGCTCCTACAAGGAGAAATCTGGAGTAAACCTCTCCCTGACATTCTGGCATGACAAAAGAAAAAAGGGCAAAATTGTCAGTTCTCAACTTTCAAGATTTTCCCCAGAGTGTTTCATATACCTCTAATGGTACCTCTGCCCAGGAAACAGCTTATTTGGAAACCTTTCCTGAAAGTTTATTAATAATAAACTACTAAAAGATTCTTTTCTAAGCTGTGATTAAACCTAAATTAATATCTAATAGGTCATGTATGAAAGACAACATTTATTTCATAGACCCTGATTCAAGACACCCAAATATTTTGCCACAGATGTCTTACTGCCCAGTAAGCCAATTTATCATACTCCCTTAAACCTGGGAAAACACTATAGGTCCACTGACTTGATTCTCTTATAAACTGCTGCACAGAAACATTAAGCCATGAATATGTATATGACAAGTAAAAACACTGCAATAATGTTATCGCCTTAGTATTTTAGCTCATTCCTAAACAGTAAAAGCAAAAGGAATCTGTATATGGCCTAAGAACCATCGCCTCATACTGCTATGCTTATAAAGCAACCAGGCCATCCTGACCAAGAAACCACATCTTGGAGAGGATACATAAGGGAAAGGAGAAGAAAATCCTCCTGCTCCACTCCAGAAGCAAATTCAGTATCTTGTCTAGCTGTTAGAGCAACATATGACTCACGTTGCAACAGACACCTTACTTCAGCCTCACAAAAACCTGCCCTTTGCACACTGTCAAAAAGACCTCCCTGTTCCTTGAAAATGCATGTCCCATGCCCAAATCTCCGAAGGCCAACCATCCCGCAGGACAGAACTGGACCAGGCCCACAGCAAAAAAGCCCTCACCAGACTTGCTTAAGCAGAAAACACAGTACAATAGGGGAGTCTGAAAAGAGCCTCAGCTTAACCACCCCTTTGCAGCCTTTGGGTTTCCACTCCTTTTAAACCAAGCAGGCTGAGATGGGGTAGATTCATAGAAAGATTCATAGAAAGGTCTGGGTTGGAAGGGACCCCAAGGATCATAGAGTTCCAACCCCCCTGCCACAGGCAGGGACACCAACCTCCAGGCCTGGACCTACACGAGGTTGCCCAGGGCCCCATCCAACCTGGCCTTGAACACCTCCAGGCATGGGGCATCCACCACCTCTCTGGGCAGCCTGTTCCAGCACCTCACCACTCTCTCCGTAAAAAACTTCCCCCTAATATCTAATTTAAATCTTCCCTCATTCAGCTTTAATCCATTCCCCCTTCTCCTGTCACTATCTACCCTTTTAAAAAGTTGGTTCCCCTCCTGTTTGGACACTCCCTTCAGGTACTGGAAGGCTGCAATGAGGCCCCCCCGCAGCCTTCTCTTCTCTAGGCTGAACAAGCCCAGCTCCCTCAGCCTCTCTTCATAGGGGAGGTGCTCCAGCCCTCGGATCATCTTCGTGGCCTCCTCTGAACCCTCTCCAACAGTTCTGCATCTTTCTTGTACTGCGGGCCCCAGACCTGGACACAGGACTCCAGGTGGGGCCTCACGAGGGCAGAGTAGAGAGGGTACAAATTAAAAGACACCCCTCCTCCCTTCCCCACCCCCTGGAAAAGTCAGGTATTGCAAGAGGTGATGAATATTGGTTTGTCCACTGAGTCACAGTGAGTAAACACACCAGCTGGCACTGGTGGTGGAAAGATGGGGAAGAAGGTATCAGGGTTGCCACGGGTGAAGTCCTACCAAGGAGATGTCCAACCCAACGCCGAGCACCTGAGGCTGTTTAAATCATCACAGCCCTTCTTGTTTGAGAAGCAATGTCAGGATCAAACTACCTACTGAGTATCTGCCTGCTGCCGACGACAACTCCCGGGTGGCTTCAGCCAGCAGCTCGCTCCCTCTCACTACCTGTGTATCACTGCTCTGGGAGCACTGCTGTGCCTTGTAACTAATTCCTGTGCGATTCGGCTGCCGGTGTACCAGGGGCAGGGGAGAGAGGCGTCTTCTCAAGTAATGTTTGATCTCTCTGGGATGAAGCATCTCATTTAAGATGCTGTGCACATCTAATCGTTCTTCTTACACATATAGGCATGCATAAAAACGGACAAGAAAAACCATGAAACATGATGCCAAACCTCAGTTTGCAACCAGTTTCTGTGTGTATGCATGTGCTAAAAGCCTCCTTAAGATGACTGGGAATGGAAAATCTTCTACAGTCTTTAATTAGAGCAGAAGACATTTCAGTTTTCATCTTGTGATCAAGGATTCTACAGAAAATTTATCTCCTCTTTAGGCAAAGAAATCTTGAAACTCAGAAAAAGAAAGGATGTGTTTGTTACACTCACACACACTGCCAACAGAGAGGGCTATACTGAAAAACAGCCTGAGGTTTAGTTATTACATATCTAGAATAAGTCTCACAGTTTTACCAATTTTCCAAAAGGTAGAAGAAATCGGAGCTTGATGTATAATAAGCAGACACTGCCTGGTACTAATGGCAGGAGAAATCCTAAACTACAATGCTGCTGAAGAATTATCTATGAACTTCAGGTGGAATCTAAATCAGCGTGCTCCTAAACTCCGTATTAGACAGAAATTCAAGGACTCCTAATACTACAGCATAGCATAGACTTGAAAATAAGAGGGTTTGTTTTGTGTGGCTGTTCTATTTGGAAGGCTTACAAGACAGCTGTCATCTACTTTGATTAAGTTCCTTCACAAAACAGGCTTCCTGGAGTGACGCCCTGAAAGAAATACATATTCATGCACGTCTCTTAGACTGCTTGGAGTCCTAGAGAAGTTTTGGATACGCTTTACAAAATATGCCATCACTGCTCACACAAAATAACACTCAAAAAGCAACTCAAGTTTAACTTGGACCCTTTTGTTTTCAGTTATTAGCCTACTCTTTCTGCATTTTCTTGGTTCTGCTGTTCCCAAGCCTTCTTGCTCCCTTCCCTCCCCCCTTTCCCTTGAGGGTGGAAATTTTAATAACTCTAACATGTGGGGCTGAAGAAAAACAAAACAAAACAAAACACACCAAAAAACCAAACAAAAACCAAACAGTTCTGAACACAGGGAAGGATGCAGCTTAACATCAGGCTCCTCTTTGCCTTGGCCAAAAACTGATGGACAAATAAATGCTTTGCTACCAGTAATGGATAGACATTGTTGGTAGACAGTATTTTACATACTGAAAAAGATGCCAGACATTGACTCTAAATAAGCTACGCAAACTCTACAGCCTATAAACTTTCAGTTTTCTGCAGTGCCAAGTTCTGCTTTAAGAACAGATACTTTTTTTCTACTCAGGAGGCAGTGTCCCATCCTTTCATGGCAAGTCAGGCTTAATGTATAAATTAATAAGCACAATCCAATCTGTGGAACATGAATTTGCTGCCATTACTAATGCTGTTAGAAATGTTTTCCAATTGTGCCTTCTCTGTCTATTTTGTCTTTATTAACCATGTCACTGCCAGAAATGGTGTAAATTTACAGAGGGGAAAAAAAGTCTCCTGTATGTTGCATCTAAGGGTAAGATTACTGAAAACGGGGGATCCAATTAAGTACCATTCAGGCTATAACAAAACTTTTCTAGTACAGCTAAAGTAATTAGCATCTCAGTAACTGCTTATATCTTACAATGCCTCATTAATGACATTTTTACATTCCCACTGGAAAATGTTTGTTCAATGTAACAAGCAGTTCAATTTAAGGAACCAAATGGATCTTTTGCTAAGATTAAATCACTGTATTTATGGAGAACAGGTGTGGAAACTCCTGGGAGATTTTTAAGGTACTGGAAAAAAAAAAAAAAAGTGCTACAATAATTTTGACAACGGGAGGAAACGGGAGAAGGATAAGTAAAAAAGTACTACTTACAAGCCTCGGAGACGAAGCCAGATTTTCTCTATTTGCTCTGGCTGTAGGTATTTCAGAGAGTTGCTCTCAAATTCTTCGATTTCCTTAGTCGGTGACTCCATAGCTGCAGGTTACTGCTTTGGTTAAAGCTCGGCGAGGACGGATGCTGCCCCCCACACATGCACACGCTCCACCTTTAACGCTGCCCGGCAGCGGCCAACATTTTTGGCAGCCAATTCTCCCCCCTCCCCGCGAGCGGGGCCGCGTGGGCAGCCCGCGAGTGCTCAGGTGTACGCGGGGGGCAGCTGCGCCAGCATGCCACCATCCTTGGGCTGACCGAGGGGATTAGAGGCTCATCTCCAGATTGCAAACCCACACGGATTTTTTTTTTTTTCTTTTTTCCCTTGTTTTTTTTTCGTTTTGTTTTACAATAAGCCAAGGATACAATCAGTATTACCAGCTGAGGGATCTTTATCAAGGGAGGAGGGGAGGAAAATCCCTTGCTGACAACTGAGCTGTCTGCGCGGGCAGCTGGGGAGTCGGGCGGCTGCACGGGTCCCAGGGCTGCGCGTTGCCTATGAGGCTGCCCACCGCCGCACGAGTGGCAGCCCCCGCTCCCCCCACCCTGGCATTATTTTTTTTCCACCTACCAGCAGCGCTGCCGACAGGCTCGAAACCTGACAACTGAGGAAAAAGTCATCTGTCAGCATAGCCCAGGCACGGCTTCTCTCTCTGCCTCCCTCTCTCCCGCACACACACAAACACAGGCGCGCGCAAGAGAACAGGCTATTGGAGAAAGGCTGGCTCTGATTAAAAACCCAACCAAGACAAACCATTTAGGAAAAAAAAAAAAAAAAAAAAAGGGTAAATTACAGAAAGTGAGCGACTCACTCCTGGCAAACAGCCATCTGCTTCATCGCAGTCAGTCTGCTTTCCTGAGAGCACAATGCACAGCACAGGCTGTAAGGCTTCAACTGGGGCAAAACCCACTTTTAAAATAAATAAATCAGTACAGTGCTATTGCCTAAAGCCCCCCAAAACACGGCAGGGAAAGACCGTATGCTGAAGAGAGATCAAGCCCAACATGTTAGTCACAGATATATCGATGCCTTTCAACAAGACCCACAAACGATACATTAAAGAAGAACACATTATTCATAATGCATGAGGCTTTATCAGGACCTCTGGATCAAACTCAAGAGGTTTGCGCAGGGGAGGCTGAAACCCCAGTTCTGCAATAGGAGGCCTGCCGCCGGGTCTCCTGGGGCATCCCCGTACTGACCCCAGGCACAGCTGGGACCAAGGTACGGGCCATCCCTCGCTACCTCTGCGGGGTTCCTGCTCTGGGAACGAGGAAGGACAGGGATTTCCTTCATTGCACCAGCCCAATCAGTCACCCCTCAAACTCTGCCAAGATCTGCGTGCATCTCATTAGTTAAGGTTATTGAGGTAGTGCTTTCAGCTGAAGCCACCACAGCAGAGGGAAAATAACTGTCAAGATGTAGTCCTAGCCTTAACGCATTTTGTCATGTATTGCAAAAGTTGCCTCTTGAGAAGCAGAGACTCCAACAGAGGAGCTTGCCACATGACGGAAGACAGGATCCAGTGAAAATACGCTTGCTGGTGATGACTTCCAACTCCAGTTGTGCAAGTCCACACACCAATACTACGAGTAGCTTGTGGAAATGTGAATAATGTATTAATTAGCCCCATCAAGCAAGCCCCCATTTAAAGGACTTAAATGAATTCTTAGTCATGTAACTTGACTACTTCAAAATCCAGCCAGCCAACGTAAAAACAGACCATCCTGCCTGCACAGAGATTCTCCTACCCCAGGAGAAAAAATATAAAATTGCAGGTCTATATATCTACACAAAATCAGTGAGCTTTCTGCTTCGGGTTCTGTTGTGTGCAAGAGGGCATATAAGTGGACTCAGGCTCTGAAACTGTGCTGCTGATTTTGCGCAACAATTTACCAATTCACTCTCTTTTTTCTGCCTATTCAAGAGTGCTTTTCATACACAGGAAAACTAGAAGGCTTGCATCCATTAAAGTAAAAGGCAGTTTTCACCAGCAGGAAAAAAAAAGTTCAAAAAAGTTTTGAGGTAAACCCAGAAATTTTTAAACTTTTCTTCCAAAGTAGAAGTGCCAGGCTTCATTTTAATTCTAGTGAGATTAGACACGGCTCCGTAAAAAGTTATATTGTACTGACAGAAAGACAACAACCTTTACTGAATCGAAGCTTACATTATTAGTGTTTTACCAACTTTGTGGCACTTTTGATCTTATCGATAAGATGACCCAGACTTACTGATTCATCAGTAAGACCCAGAAGCTCCGCCACATGTTTCATAGGTGACAGGTAATCATTTTGCTACTCTTTATCTCAGTGTCTCCATCTGAGAACCAGCACAGCATTACCACCTACCTACGGGAAGGACAGCGAGTTCCACTGATGAGGAGGAGACCGTAAGAGCAAGACATTATCATCCTTCATTATTCCCACATCATCTTGCCAGCAAGTGTACAATATATATTTGATATCAGACTTTCCAAATGCAACCCATTCCATTTAAGGAAAACCTTTGTAGCTTTTAGTATTCACACAAATCAACATATTGATGCTGAGGCTTCTGTTTTGCTGTAGGAGGCAAAGCTTCCTCACCCTTGGCTCCTATGGATTTTACATATTAAAAAAAAAAAAAAAAAAAAAAAAACACAACCCAAAAACCAAAAACCTCATTCAAAAAACAGAGGTGAGTATTCAACTGCATAGACATGTGGCCTACCACAGTTACATAAAGAGGCCAGTAGAACAAAAATCCCCATTTACACTTCATTTTTTTTTCTCTGTACTTCTTTCGATTCTATTGCCAGATGCACAGAATTGCATTTTTCCCATTCAGCTTTAGTCAGGAGCATTTTCCATTGAAGTTTCATTTTTAACCAGGAATCACCATTGGAACAGAGATGTATTACCAACATGCCACAACCCGTACACTAAATTTTAAAATAACATTTTCCCATGAAACAATAAACATATCAGCTCCAGCTCATGAGTAAAATATAAGCCAACAACAATCTGATGCTGCTGTAACCTGTACATCTGTACCTTACCCCTATGTTATCTATTTAAGCAGTGACTCATTCTCTTCCTCAGCAATAACCAGACAGTCAAGATTAGCAGAACCCAGGTACTTTTCACCTTCACCATGATATTATTTACTATGCAAATTATACCTTTAAAATTCCAGATAGTGCCAGAAAGAATACATCCATAATGACAGAAGAGAAAAAGTTTTGAAGGAAAGCAAAAAAAATATTTTCAGCTGATATCTAAAAGCGAAGAGAAAGGGATGAGACTAAGAATTAAAGTTACTGCAGAAATATCAGAAAAAATATGAGCTAGTGTCATAGTTTGAGAGTCTCGCAGGGAAGAGATATTGGGCAGGCAAAGATAGCAAGGTGGAGAGAAGAAAAAAGAGAATGATGATATTCTGTGCCAGGCTAGAACACCTCCACAGATTTGTAGAACTAAACTAATACTGAATGGATGCTGTTAAAACGGTGATACAGGAGAACTTAGATATCCACCCAGCCTTGAATGGTGCACGGCCTTTTGTTTCACTGTATTTTGACCTCTAAGAGTCTTTGAGAACCAAATACAAGGACTGTGCATTCTGATAGCTAATTGTAAAAACAAATAAAACTGGGAAGTTGAGACAGGGGCCAAATCGGGAGAATGCAGACGAAAATGCCATTGCACTCAACTGCTGAGGAAACTGAGGGCTGGACCAATATGATATCACAGCCATGATATTTACAGGAATTACAGGCAGAGATAGGGCTCACAGCGTTTGCGGGAAACAAGGTGATATGCAAAACATGAACCAGGAGAGGAAAGAGCATTGGCAAGAGCGACACCAGTGTTGGAGCCTGTGGAAGCAAATGTGAAGTCTAAAGGCAGCCACAGAGGATTCAGGAACATGTCTGAGGATGCTGCTCCTGCCAAAGGCAAACGTTTTTACAGTTATGCCACTTAGCTGAAGGAAGTTGAGACAAAGACACCAGTTTATCTGCTGAACGCAGGCAGAGATGGCACTGATGAGAGAGTCATGACACAAGGTGGCTTCCTGCCCCTTTTGATTTAGCATTGCGACACCATTTGGAGCTGAGGTAGGAGAAAGGTCCCTAATGAGATCCCACACGGCAGCACCACTGTGGTAACAAAATGAAAGAAGCTATCAGCGAGAGTCTCCCCGCTTCAGTTCCCATTACCTCTCCATTTGGCTTTGCTCTGTCTTCTAGAAAAGAAGTCATTTGGGACTTCCTAAAAATAAAGTTTCCTTCCTTCTTTAATAAAATTTTCCACTACGGTAACTCTTTTTTTTTTCCTCCCATGATAACAGAAACTCCAATAATTAATTAGAGTCAACGAGGAATTCCCAGCAGCTGAAGCAGCATGAGGATCCTACCTGCTACCCGGGTCTGTTGCACCACAACCGCTTAGCACCTCAGGCAGTCCAGTTGCCTGTGTCCTGGAGAAGTTCACCTCATCCTTGAGATGACATTCAACCACATCTCTGCAACACTAGGTCCAGGGAGAGTCTCCAAAGTACCTGGTATTGATTTCCAGAAAGCTGGTTGTTTAATGAATGCTATCCTTCCCATTGCTAGGTGCTAAACTGCATCAGCTATCAGCTCCAAGCAGTTTAAATCCTTTCCTAGGAGTAGTTCTTATGGAGTTACCCAGGTGTAGCACCGCTGCAATTGTTAACTATCTCCAGTTCTCTGCAACTGAGTGAGATTCTCAAATATAACCAGAAAGCAGCTGAGTCAAGCTGGGACACATTCAAGGAAAAGAGACAACTTATGAGCAGTAAAAACATGACTATTTCCCCAGATGGTCGTCTCTCTTCTTGTGCATTACAAAGGACAATCCAGTATGTTTGCTCTAGGAACTTTTTGGAACGATACAAAGACCTGCACAAGCAGCCATAGTAAGCAGTTTTCCAACAAGAGCAAAGATGCCTGTACCAGCTTGGGGCTTGCTGTCTGCTTTACAGCCCTCCTGCAGTGACGACGGAATACGACGATGTTATTCTTCACTGCCTGTACTACTTCCCAATGCACTGATGCCCACTGCTGAACAGCTAGTGTGTTGCACATGCACTGCCTTTTGGTGCTGAGTAAAGCAGTTACAAAACACGATGTCTTTCTTTCCACCCATTTGATTTTAAGGCACAGAGGGAGTAACAGAGAAAAACAGGAATGCAGGGTATCAATCATGTCTGAACTCAAGTTTGGGATTCCCTCACTTCTTTAAGCCCTGTCGGTCTGATTTTGTGATAGATGCCAGCAAGACAGCAAACACCAGCACAGTGGCTGTGACTGTAAAATGTTATGAACTTGTCCCGTAAGTGTCTGCCACGAATACATACCATCTTGCTTGCCTTGTCCTTAAAGCAGTGGCTCACCTCAAGGTAAGCAAGAGCAGCTTCCCAAAGGATGAAGTTTATAGGCTGAGCAAACTGCACTGCTTCAGCTCTCACACTCGTGTTGCTGCATCGAGGCAAGGAGCTGCAAGTCCAGCTCCGAAAGGCAGGAATGGCATCATCTGGTTCACTCCGTTTAAAGTGCTTGACTATCGTGACCATCGTTTGACAGATGCGGCAGTAAGCCACCTCTCAATGCATCAGCCATGTCTTCAAAGCAGAGGAGAGCTCAGGTAAGCAAAAGCCCACCTGTCAAAGACGCCCGTTGCCCAGCCTCTGGCAGGCGAAGGCTGTGCTGGGAGTGCAGACGGGGGTGCATGCAGCACTGCACGCCCCTACGGCTGGTGCAGCACGGCACAAGCTTTAACCCGCTGTGCTGCATCCCAGCACCTCCCCAGGCTGTCCCTCAGGAGACGCAAGAGGGATCCAGGACACCACTGCTGCCTTCAAGCAAGGTCTAGCTCAAGAGAAAGACTGGGTTGCCTCTGCTGCTTTGCCACCTGGCACGAGGTCCTGGGCAGGAGGAGCCCTGGAAGCAGCTTCCTTGCCTCCTCCACTCGCCTGCGGGAGAGGAGCCGGGACACCCACCCGGACAGCTTTTGCCCACTCCCTTCCTAGGGCACTAGGTCATCTCTGCCAGTGGCAGCAAAGGATGAGGAACAACACAGAGGCACCAGGCAGGCCAAAAAAGCCTTAGGCCGGCCTTCTCCTTTATCACAGCACATAGATTTGGACAAATTGGGGCTTCACCCTCTTTACCTCTCCTTCCTCAGTCTAGGACTTTACTTGCATTCATGATAAAAGCCTCCTGATTGAGCCCTGTGCAGGAAGGATCTTAATTACAGGTACTTCTCCTTCGTTACCAAGTTCTGCAGGACTGCTGATGCAGGAGGATGCTGCCGACAGGCAGCAGAGAGGTGTTAAAAGGCAGCTAAGGAGGGTAGCTAAGTGAGGGCGGGCATCACCGCAAAACAGACAAAATACCAGGGTGTGCAGCAGTAGGTCTGCCTTTCTCAGGGTGGTGGTACAGGTCTTTCACACACGAGTCCAAGGCAGAACGGTCAGAGCCACCTCTGACATACCATGCGGCTCTAAACTAGGCTCTGTCCTCAGGTTAAACTCCCCAACAACAACTCTCCTTAAAGGCACCTACAGTTCCCTCCTTCTACTTTTTAAGCAAGGACTAGAAAAAGAGTGGGAAAGTTCAGAGTCCTCCTTGCAGACTTCACCAGGCTCAGTGGGTATAGCAATAACATTTAAAAGGCTCATGGAAACGCATCCAAAAATGCTTCCAAGGCAGCAGCCTGATGGAAACAGCACTTCAGTGAGCACGAGCAAACGGGAGAGATAATTTCAAACAGCAAGATTTCTGAAGTCTTTGCTGGACTGCAGCAAAACCAGCTAAGCTACCCCGTGCTGGAAGCGTGCTGAAACATCGCCTATTGCTATTCCTACATACCGCCTGCGTGAACACGCATTTTCTCCCCTCAATTAATCTGATTTGACAGAATGAAAGCTTCAAGCGTTATAACAAGATCTATAATTAGTACAACTACAATATATTCATATGTCTGCCCATGCATAAATAATCCAGAATATATTTTATTCTCTTACCACTAATGCCTCCAACCAAAACTGCAGCAGAGTATTTGTCTTTGCTTTCATTATTGCATGTCTGAGTCTGGATCTCTGAACTACAGTTATGGCAAACACTGTGATGAGTCTGCCAGTACCGTATTCCAAAATATTATGCTAATACTATATTCAAACAGTTTATAAAACACTGACATTTCTGCTAATTCTGCTAATGCCAAAATAAGCTGGGCAGATTTAGCTCAGTCTTTATCCTAGCAGGAAAAAAGTTTCTTGCTCATTTTCAGTTAAGAACAATTTTTTGTTGTTGTTTGGGAGGGGCTTAGGAAGAGAGAGAGGGGATCAGCTGCATCACTGATTTGTATTTATCCTATTTATTCTCCATGTTGAAATATAAGAGAGTGCTGGGAAATATTTAGACATTGCAGATGACTTGCATGCATTTCTAAGAAAAATCAGAATTACACTACTCTGTCCTGAGCAAAACATAACTTCAGAAGGCTGAACTCTAAGAAAGGTAACCACTGTGCTAAGTGTATGAAGAGTTAATAAAAAATCATGAGACTCAGAAAGCGACTAAATCAGACAATTCATCTAATAGCATAATTAACTCTGTCACACTTCGCTACAAAATAGATGGTAGTGAACAGAATTACTTGTACCTGATTCAGCTTTTGGCTGCTGAAAAAGCATTAATATTCACCTAAATATTAAGCATTTTTGATAGCAAGAAACTGTCATGAAAGCACAGACGTCTCCGTTTCATTTAGTCAAGAACATTATAGGGTCCTTAGCCTAATGAATCTGCTCTAAAGAGTCATAATTCAACCATGTATTATTTGAGTGTGAAAAAGCAACGTTATGTGTTAGCATCCAGAATTACACTGGTATGAATGAGGTACACTGGTTTCAGATTTTTGCTGCAATTCCACTTTCTAGTTTTATTCAACTCAATCAAGTACTTCTCAAACTGTAGTTTGCAAGTGAAATTTAACCTCTTTTTTTTTCTGCCTAAGACTAGGTTTTAGGGCTTGATGATAACTGGTTCATGCCATAGCTGCAGACCCATTAATACCACCATAAATGAGGGCTGGAAGACAAGGCTGCAGGGGTTAAAGCTAGCCAAGGAGTAGCAATCTAAGGGACCGCTAACTGCCTTTAATTACAAGTAATCACCCAGTTCCCTCAAGGCTGGGGAATTATGATCTCTGCTGGATCCAACAATTAGGGGTACTTTTAGTTTCTCTGTCCAGAAGAAGCACAGATGCAGCTGGCCCAGGGAATGCTGCACTTTCCAAAACTTTCACAAACAGTAAACTGTATCTAATAAGACTACTTATATATATATATATACACATAAATATATAAAACCCATATTGACTACTGCTGCATTTCCTGCATCCTAACAATGTGCACAGTCTCAGACTGCCAACAGGACTAGGCATACTATGGAGAATTTCAAGCAGGAGTTTTAGGGGAAGGCAAATTTTAGCTTTTAGTCTAAGAAAATAACAACAACCAAAAAAGTGACAATAAAATCAGCAGCAGAAAAAAATGCAGCTGATGAAGTTGGTGGAAAAGGTGCTGTTCATTTAAACTATTTTCTTGAGTCAAGTGAAGCAAGCTGCCAGTTTTGATTAAAAGCTCTGGTGACTGGTTAAGAATTTTTCTGTCAAATACTATCAACTAATATTGCCACTAAGACAAGCGCATACCTCTTTTGCAGTCTGTCCTTTTTGACCTAGAGTTGTTCGGTTTCTGTGAAGACAGATTTAAGAAAACTTGTAGAAACCTCCTTCAACTTGGGAGGCTTACCAAAATGAGAAAATTTTCATGCCGATGACACTTGAAGTTATTACTTAAACCATGGCATTGCAATAGCTCCATAAAAATCCCTATTGAGCTCACTCAGAGCATTGCAACTTTGACAAAAGCACTGTCACTCTCGAAGGGCATTTCTTAAAGTCTGGTTTTCTTTAATGACCTCCACAGTGCTAGAAAGCCTTAAAACCTATATTACTATACATGACTGTTTAGGAAGTAGGCATGAGAAAGAAGTGATGGTTAAGGGAAGAGGAGCTTTATAAAATGCTTTGCAAAAAAAAAAAAAAATAATAAGGAGAGCTTGAAAAGTCAGGTACGAAGAGTCTTGGCAAAAGCAGGTAAGCTGTGAGTAGTAGTCCAAGCAATTAATTCCCTAAAGAAATATCCAATTAGAGGATTAAACAAGAACTGACTTTCTAGTCTTTTTCCTTCTTCACCAGTAAACATCCAATGACCTCAAAGTAGATCATTTTGATGACCTGAAGCCTCTATACAACTTTCTCAGAGTTTCCTGCTCCAGGACATACTTCACATCTTCAGATGCAAAGGGATTGAATAAACACTGAATTTTATTCAAAACAAGAACAAAGAAATCTAAAGGGGTTTTTTAATCACTACTTATATGTCTGAGAGATAGAAATGGGAGGTTTTTTGCTTGTCTGTTTCTCATACACAAAGTACATTTTATTACACAGGCCAATGCTGCCCCCTGTACCGTGAAAGTGCTACAATTGATGCTATATTTGATGTACACAAATTACAAAGAGTGAAGACAGAAATTATTGTGCATCATATATTACCCCTTCTGGAGCTAGGAAACAAATCTATGATTATCATGAAATATTTGCATGTATACCATTGAATTTTATCAAATTAAAAGTCTATGGAAGTCATTCATAAACCAGACCTCCACTTTTTCACCCTTTTTGGTTGTTTTGGGGGTTTTGTTTGGGTTTTTTTGTTGTTGTTTTGGGTTTTTTTTATTTTATTAAAATCTGCCCAGCTGCTGTAGAGAGAGAGGATTCTCCAGTTGCTTTTTTGGACTATGACTGCTTTTTGATGCCAAGGAGCCCAAGTGCTATTCCTTCCCTTCTCCTCATCCGCTGTCTCCTAGGGAAGATCACTCCACTTGCCTTTGCCAGCAGAGATAGCCAAGTTAGGGCTATTTAACTAACCAGTTCTGGTAGACTGCAGTCCAAGTGACAAATGTTAGCTTTGGGACCTTATGTAGATACAATTCCACCTCAAAACCCTCAGTTAACTTTTTCCTTATTTTTCCATGGATAACATTCATTGGACATGAATGCAAGCAGAAAGCGGAAGCAAAACGCAAGGACCAGAACATCATAATCATCAGAGAAAGGCTTGCCTGGTAGTAGGGACCTACAACTTACAGGGACCTTATCATAGAATCATAGAAAGGTCTGGGT
>JMFS01137486.1:0-12394 GCA_000699545.1 Podiceps cristatus
TAAACCACGACATGAATGTACACACACATTCCCAGAGTGAGACAACAACTTGTAAGTTATAAATTTTGCTGCCTCTGCTTCCTTGTTTTGTATGATTGCATTGTTGATATATTTTCCTATTTTTTATTTTAATGGCGTAGCTATACAAACAAGGTAGAGAATAGCCTGACTTTCCGCAGTCCACACTTGTTTTCCTAAAACAAAAGTGGCATCGCTTATCCCTGTTCCACTCATAATGCTGAGAAGATCCTGCATATGGGTAATAACACAGTGAATAGTTAATATACTGCAAGCCCACTTCCTAACTTGCCACTTCAAACTTGCTCATGTTAGTAAACTTGGGATAATATTGAAACTGGTAAGACAGTATGGTTTAATAATGCATTCCAAATCAGTTGCTGGCCATGTTTCCTATGACAGATTCAATGGCTCAGTTGCAGGCACTTTTAATAATGCAGTTCAACACAGTTATCAGCCATGTTCTCTGTCACAGATATAATGGCTTAATTAGAGTCACTTTTTTTAAGAAACATTTTGTCTACATATTGCAGTCTGCTTACAGTAAAGGAGAGGGTAGTGTCCTACTCTGCATCTTCAGGAAAAGAAAGCCCACTCAGAGGATAGCTTCATGGATAATACATGAGTTATTACTGTGTCTTTCTCAAGAAGTTGCATTTTTATACTTCTTTATATCAGTAGCTTACAGAATTTTTTATACTTTAAAACACACTGATAAACATAAACTTACTTAACATACAGAAACAAGACAAACATCTTCCTGAAAATGCTGTGTCATGATGTGCTATTTCTTGTTGAAAGCAATTTTTGAATTACAATGAGTGATACTTGGGAGATAGCTTTATTACCATGTGCAAGTTGATTTATTTCAGATAAATTTCTTTGTAACAAAATAAACATGTTTCACCAAATAAAAGGCTATATCTGGAAATTAGCTCAGATAAATTCCAGTCAGGAACAAATTACTACCGCAACCACTGGTATATAGGTGAAGTAACGTGACATGACGTGATGTGGATCAAATCTCTGGATTCAAATAGAAATTCTAACTTTTTTACATGTAAGTTTTCTTGGAACATGGCCATCTCTGAAAAAAATAAAAATTTGACTTTGACAAATCTGATGTTTTGTTGTGGTTTAACCCCAGCCAGCAACTAAGCACCACACAGCCCACTTCCCACCTAGCAAGATGGGAGAGAGAGATTTGGAAGAGTAAAAGTGAGAAAACTAGTGGGTTGAGATAAAAAACTGTTTAATAGGTAAAGCAAAAGCCACGCACACAAGCAAAGCAAAACGAGGAATTCATTCACTGCTTCCCATCATCAGGGAGGTATGCAGCAATGTCCAGGAAAGCAGGGCTCCATCACATGTAACAGTTACTTGGGAAGACAAATGCCATCACTCCAAACATCCCACCCTTCCTTCTTCTTCCCCCAGCTTTATATGTTGAACACAACATCATATGATATAGAATAACCCTGTGGTCAGTTGGGGTCAGTTGTCCCAGCGGTGTCCCCTCCCAGCTTCTTGTGCCCCCCCCCACAGACACCTTGCTGGTGGGGTGGGGTGAGGTGAGAAGCAGAAAAGGCCTTGACTTTGTGTAAGCCCTGCTCAGCATTAGCAAAAATATCTCTGAATTATCAACAGTTTTCAGCACAAGTCCAAAACATAACCCCATACTAGCTACTTCTGATGTTTTGTTGTGGTTTAACCCCAGCCAGCAACTAAGCACCACACAGCCCACTTCCCACCTAGCAAGATGGGAGAGAGAGATTTGGAAGAGTAAAAGTGAGAAAACTAGTGGGTTGAGATAAAAAACTGTTTAATAGGTAAAGCAAAAGCCACGCACACAAGCAAAGCAAAACGAGGAATTCATTCACTGCTTCCCATCATCAGGGAGGTATGCAGCAATGTCCAGGAAAGCAGGGCTCCATCACATGTAACAGTTACTTGGGAAGACAAATGCCATCACTCCAAACATCCCACCCTTCCTTCTTCTTCCCCCAGCTTTATATGTTGAACACAACATCATATGATATAGAATAACCCTGTGGTCAGTTGGGGTCAGTTGTCCCAGCGGTGTCCCCTCCCAGCTTCTTGTGCCCCCCCCCACAGACACCTTGCTGGTGGGGTGGGGTGAGGTGAGAAGCAGAAAAGGCCTTGACTTTGTGTAAGCCCTGCTCAGCATTAGCAAAAATATCTCTGAATTATCAACAGTTTTCAGCACAAGTCCAAAACATAACCCCATACTAGCTACTATGAAGAAAATTGAGTCTTCCCTGGCCAAAACCTACTATTTTAATCCATATAATTCTCAAGAGAAGTACAAATAGTTCAAATTGGTTGAAAATTTTGTCAGGCAAACTGAAGAATTTAAAGTATAAACATAATGTTTTTGCTAGTGACCAATGGAGCATGAGATGGTGTTTATCTGCAAATAGCTGTGCTTATGAAGAGACACACAGTCATAGAGGTCTCACTTCATGCTCCTCTTTGTTGAAAGTAGAACCCAAGGGAAGGCAAAGAAAAATGTCCCCATTTTCTGTGCCTTCCTGTACTCTAGTGACTGCTTTCTGTCATAACAGCATAAGTAAGATTTTAAGTTAGCTGGTACTCAGACTGAAACATGTTCATTTTAAATAACATTATTACAAAAAAATAGTCCAGCTATATGGCAGCCTGAATCTCCACACTCAGATTTTCTTTGTTCTTAGCAGAAGTTGAATGTTATGAATTGAATGTTTTTGCTATCTAATCTAGCATTCAGTTCATTCAAACTTCATACAGCTCCGTGTAGAAGATTATACTCTGGACATAACCGTAACAGGACAATGAGCTTGGACAAATTTACAGATCAGCCAAGTCAAAGATCAAGTAGAGATAAGAATTTGGAGAGCTGTGAAATATTCTGAATGCTATTTAGAAAAATTAGTGTATAGAATTTTGTTCTTAAAAAAGGATTTTATAACCTTCTTGGTTTTGATTGTTCATTTTTGCTATCATTAATTTACTGAATAAATAATATTAAGTATAGACAAGTGTAGAATTTTCATAGCTTATTTGAGGATACAGTTTGTGCTTGACAAATTATGTATATGTGTATGTGAGTGTCAGATGAAAGGGACAAACTAAAAATGCTAATATTGCAACTGTAATTCACATATTCTTTTCTTTCCTTTCATTAAGTTTAGAAATAAAAATTGTTCAGTTTCAGTACAGAGTAGATAGTTTTTAATGGTAATTTATTTAATTTATGAAAAATAATGTAAAAGGCAGATTTATATTTTATAAAATGGACTTATTTCAGCCATTTTTTTCCCCTGAAATATTGTAAAAACTCATGGCTGCTGAATGCTGCAAGTGAAATTATTGTTTTCTGACACGTTTTTTATGAGTCATTTAAACTACAGCATTAAATAATTATATTAACTTATTTTACTTGATATATGCAGTGTAAAGTATGATTAAAAAGAAACACAGTGACACGTCTTTGTTTGGGTGGTGTTTTCTTTTTCCTTCTTGACAAGCTTTTTTCCATTGGGCATCTTTTCCCTGATAAAATAATTTCCAGTTTAATGAATACTTGGTCTCTCTCAGCTAAAAATCTGCATTTTTGGGCCTGATCCAAAAAGAAGTGAAATCAATGAAAATCTTTTCATTTGTTTCAGAGGGCTCTGAGTCAAGCTTTTAGCTAAGCAGCTCTTCAGTACTTCTAAGCAGTATAAATCGCTCTTTTGGATGTTATGCATCTTCCTGTACTATACAGCTATTCTATGTAAATTTTGAGTTTAATAACAACATGTCTCTTTACAGGTGACATTCTCCAATTTCATCATATGTACCTGATCTGAATATAACTCGTGATAGGGATAATTGTTAAATGTGATAACTAATTTGACTGAAGTAAAAACCAAGGCTGTCAAACCAGAAATGTTATATAATACTGTTTCCAGGAAGCAACAAACACTGGTGACATTGTCATCTATTCCTGTAAAAAGCTATGATGAAAATGAAATATCTCAAATACAAATTCAGATGATTCATGTCAAATTTAGCCTTTAAAATATTGTCAGGATAAATGAAAAATGTAATGTCATTTGCAGCCAACTCCACATAGTTCTGCCATTAGAAACACAGCTGAGGTTATAAATAGCTGTTTTTACACAAAGACAATACTATATGTGAAACAGACAATTTCAGTTTTCTCCTGTCAAAAATAGTCCTTACATACAGTACATCAGGAAGAAATTTTAAAAAACAACAGGAAAGCACTTGAAAGTGTAACAATGTGTCTATTCTTGAAAAGGTGTTATAGCAGGAGAATATTATGTTATCATGCTGCTAATAACACCGTTGTTCTCAAAAGGATGTGCTATCCTGAATGATTCTAAATGAAACAGACTATTGGTCTAATTTTCCATGGGGTAATAGTATATAGCAGTATGTTGGCTAGCACAAAAGTATTGTCACATTAGCATAGTACTACTCTCCAGAAATAGGGGAATGGTTGAGTCATAGATTGTAGATATGGCCTCATTCCACTGTAGTTCTGTACAGACACTGTATTTCTTCTTTTCTGGTCTTGAATGTGGGTTGCTCTTCTCTTCCCATGCTCCATTTCTTTACTAGCCTCTCAAAACTTTTCTCATGAAACTGCGTAGCTCTTAGAAAATGCACTATATTGCAAGTTTTAGTTTTTTTCCTGATAAAAATATCTCAGACATTATACACTGTGCTGACTATTAATCTCTTGCACCCACTAAAATAAAACACTATGATATTCTTAACCAATGTTTGCAATTAATAGGGCATGTGGAACATTTTTCTGTCCAACACATTATGGTCTGAGAAAGAAACTTTTCCTTTAATTGCCTAATAGAGTTAAACAGTTGTTTTTTGCTAAAAATCAATGACCAATGTAAATTTAACTTAGAAGGGTGTTTCTGAAATTCTTAAAGAACTTGCAGGACCTCCATGGTTATTTTTAACTTATTCAGTGGAAAAAAAGCTGTTTTAATTCAGCTGATTTAACAGTGATATTTTTTGTTGTTTTACAAAGTTACTGGATATTAGTAAAATGACTATTTAAGCCCATCCTGCAAAAGAGGGTTGAAATGTCAGTCTGGCTTACAGCTAGGGTGAGTTTCCCTTCTCTATCTTATATCTTGAACACAGGATCACACACAAGATCACAGGATGACTGAGGCTAGAAGCACCTCTCGGGACCTTCTAGTCCAACTGTATGCTCAGAGCAGGGTCAGAGAGGGCAGGTTGCTCAGGGCTGTGTCCAGTCAAGTTTTGACTTTCAGCAAGGATGGAGGCTCCACAACATGTCTGGGAAGCCTTTTTCTGGTGTTCACCCATATTAGAAAAGTGTTTTCTTACACTCAGACTGAATTGCATGTGTTTCAGTTTGTGCCCATTGCCTCTTGTTCTGTCGCTGAACATCAATGAGAAAAGCCTGGCTCTGCCTTCCTTAGTCCCTCAATGGGGTATTTGCACACTTGGATAAGATCCTTCTGAGCTTTCTCTTCTCCGTGCTGAGCAGTTTCAGCTCTATCAGCCTCTCCTTATATGCCAGATGCTCCTATCTCTTATTCATCAACACACTACAGGAAGGGCTGTTTCTTATACCATTTCTATATAGTAACACCACAAATGCTGTCATGCAAATGAGAAAGGGTCAGTTAGTGAAACAATGTTTCAGCAATGTCAGAACCGGTCCTGGCATGACTGAAGTATCACTTTATGTCTATTGTTCAAAAATAACATATTTCCGGACCCATACTAATTCCTGTATGACCTACTTTCAGCAGCAGCTCTATTTCAACAACTGAAGATTTGGATCTGTGAATACTAGCTCATACTGCAACTTAGTTAAGTGCCAGCTTCTCATAATTACACAGAACACAAGCAGAAAAATTAAATGTGATTGTTGTGGTATTCTAGTGTATTCATAGAATCATAGAATGGTTTTGGTTGGAAGGAACCTTAAAGGTCGTCTATTTCCACCCCATTGCCATGGGCAGGACACCTCCCACCAGACCAGGCTGCTCAAAGCCCCGTCCAACCCAGCCTTGAACACTTCCAGGGATGGTGTATCCACAGCTTCTCTGGGCAACCTGTTCCAGTGCCTCACCACCCTCATGGTGAAGAATTTCTTCCCAATAGCTAATGTAAATCTACCCTCTTTCAGTTTGAATCCATTACCCCTTGCCTGTATTGATACCGGGGGTTACCCCGACCCAGGTGCAGGACCTTGCACTTGGCCTTGTTGAACCTCAAGCGGTTCACCTTCTCTTCTCCAGGTTAAAAAATCCTAACTCTCTCAGCCTGTCTGCATAGGAGATGTGCTCCAGCCCTCTGATCATCTTTGTGGCCCTCCTCTGGACTCGCTCCAACAAGTCCATGTCCTTTTTGTGTTGGGGCCCCCAGAGCTGGATGCAGGACTCCAGGTAGGGTCTCATGAAAGCAGAGTAGAGGGGCAGAATCACCTCCCTCAACCTGTTGGTCATGCTCTTTTTGATGTAGCCCAGGATACAGTTGGCTTTCTTGCCTGCCAGCACACATTGTTGGCTCGTGTCCAGCTTTTAATCAACCAACACCTCCAAGTCCTCTGCAGAGCTGCTCTCAATCCATTCTTTGCCCAGAATGTATTGTGCTTGGGATTGCCCCAACCCATGTGCAGGACCTTGCACTTGCCCTTGTTGAACTTCATGAGGTTCACACAGGCCCACCTCTCAAGCCTGTCAAGGTCTCTCTGGATGGCAGCCCCTCCCTCAGGTTTGTAAACTGCACCACACAGCTTGGTGTCATCAGCAAACTTGCTACGTCTATGTCACTTTCAAAGCTATTTAACAGTGTCAGTCTGAATACAGACCACCAAGGAACACCATTCATCACTGGTCTCCACTTGGACATCGAGACATTGACCACAACTCTTAGAGTGTGACTGTCCAGCCAACTCCTTATCCACCAGGGGGTCCATCTGTCAAATCCATGTTTCTCCAATTTAAAGACATGGATGTCGTGCAGTACAGTGTCAAATGCTTTGCTCAAGTCCAGGTAGATGATGTCAGTCACTCTTCCCTTATGCACCAATGTTGTAACCTCGTCACAGAAGGCCACCATATTTGTCAGGCATGATTTGCCCTTAGTGAAGCCGTGTTGGCTGTCACCAGTCACCTCCTTATTTTTCATATACCCTAGCCTAGTTTCCAGAACGATCTGCTCCATGATCTTGCCAGGCACATACTGACTGGTCTTCCTTTTTTCCCCTTTTTAAAAACTGGGGTTATGTTTCCTCTTTTTCAGTCAGTGGACACCTCACTGATCTGCCACAGCTTCTCAAATATGATGGATAGTGGTGTAGCAACTTCATCCACCAGTTCCCTCAGGACCCACAGATATATCTCATCAGGTCCCGTGGACTTGTACACCTTCAGGCTCCTCAGATGGTCTTGAACCTGATCTTCTCCTAGAGTGTGCAGTTCTTCATTCTCCCAGTCCCTGCCTTTACCTTCTGCAACTTGGGCAGTGTGATTAGAGCACTCACCAGTGAAGACTGAGGCAAAAAAGTCATGTCATTGAATACCTCAGCCTTCTCCATATCCTGGGTAGCAAGGTCTCCCATTTTCTTATGTAGCGGGAAATACAGGTTTTTTCTTCTTGTACCTATCTAAGACTTTTCTGAGTCACTAGGAAAACTGAACCTGATAGGCATAATAATTGAAATATCTCCTAGCAAAAAAGGAAAAAGTGGAACATAAATATGTGGCCATGAAAAAGTTGAAAAATAACTGAAGTCTCAAGAACTGCAGACTCTGTAACACACATCGGGAAGCACTCACAATAACAAATTTGATTTTGGTTAGATGAATAGAAATGACTGACTCATTTCATGGCAGTTTTCAAAATCAACTTTGTGAGGGCTTTTTGGTTTTGATTTTCTGTTCTGTTCCCTGTTTGTTATAACAAGGTAAAAGAACTTAGGGCAGATGGGAACCCACTAGAAACTGGGTAAATGGTTACTGAGGGTATTTTTCCATCTGTTTCTATTTTCTTCCATACAGTGACTTTGTTCACTCTCTTTAAAGGGTAGCCAAATAAGAAGGAACAATTTTTTTGGATCTGTTCTTAGTTGGAGACTTTTCTTTTTCTTTGGTCCAAGTCCAAAATTTGCAGATCCCTTCCTCAACAGCTGCAAGAAATGACACAATTTGGGTATAAGTACTTTACCTTTTTAAAAATAAAAATCTTTTATGAAATATTTTCTATTACTTCTTTCCTACATTGATGAAAAATATATTGAGAAAAATATCGATCACACTGCTGAAACATATTGTACTTATAGAAGGTACATGAAGCACATTTGTCCCATGAACTTTTTCCTTTAACTTTTTTTTTTTTTTTTTTTATGCTATGTAAATGGGTATGGACACTGAATATACTTCTAATATACATTAAAATTTTTTAAAATGTCTAAAGAACTTACCATACCACTTCAGTATGGATTGTAGGAAAGTGCAACAGTACATTGTAGCTTGCATATACAGAGACTAATTATTTGACACTTTCCTAATAGTAGAAAAGATGGTAAGTGTTTAAATGAATTAAAACTACATTCTTCTTGTATTTGATGTAAATTTACAAAATGAAGCTAAAAAAAAATCCATTAAATCAATCAGAAATTTGATCTTCAGAGCCTTTGGTTGCTTATAGAAAGTTTCTATAGATGCTTTGATAAATTAACATTAGCTCAAATACTTTACATTAAATGATCCAATAGTCTCATGGAAAAAATAGGTAACACTTCAATTTCCTACGGCTATGACTTCATGGTATGTGTGTGTGTATATATATGTGTATATATATATGGTATCATGTTTCTAGAATGAACGGGTGCTCTTCTGTTCTCATGGTTTTGTCATTACATAGAAAAAATAATTATTTAGATGATTAAACACTGCAAATGCAAATGTTTTTTCAATGCAACTGATGCATTTGCTACTATTTTTAAGGCTGATTGCACAGGATAGTCTAAAAAGTTAGAATCCTTTACACTTAATCAAACACGTGAATTTAGAGGTTTTCTGTAAAGTCAGTCAGGTGCAGTGAAGGTAATACATTATAATAACCAAAGAAATATTCTAGATTGACCTCTTCTTGTGGCTTAATGTGATATCTAGCACTACAATCTAAGACTAAGAATAATGAAAAAAAGTAAGTTTTTTAATAAAAAGGAGGAAAAAATTCTGGAAATTCAACAGATTCTGTAAAATGTTAGAAAAGCAAGAGATTTTTTTCTGCAAAAATACATCATCTGGCATAGTATATGGTTATGCGGGCCCTTTTACCCTTTAATTATATGAATATTTAAATGTACAATGTCCTTTAATATACAGAAATCAACATCTGTATTTTGTGAGGGGATAGTTACTGAACAGTAGTTACTGGCATAACCTAGATGTAACATTGAGGGATGTTTAGTTACACAGAGACTTACTGAATTATTCTTTGTTTAGATAGTGTTAAGATAGGCTAGAGAAAACATACGTGTGGCTATTAAACAGATTTTATTTTTTTTTTAATGAACAATTTATTAGAAACTAGTGTATTGCATTTGCATGGCAAGGTTTTTGTAGCGGGGGAGCTAGAGGGTTGGATTCTGTGAGAAGTTGCCAGAAGCTTCCCCCATGTCCAACAGACCCAATGCCAGCTGGCTCCAAGACAGACCTGCTGCTGGCCAAGGCTGAGCCCATCAGTGATGGTGGTAGTGCTTCTGGGGTAATATATTTAATAAGGGGGCAAAAACTGCTGCAAAACAGCAGCCAGGAGAGAGAAGTGAGAATATGTGAGAGCAACAACTCTGCAGACACCAAGGTCAGATAAGAAGGAGGTGGAGGAGATTCTCCAGGCGCCAGAGCAGAGATTCCACTGCAGCCTGTGCTGAAGACCATGGTGAGGCCAGCTGTGCCTGTACAACCTATGGAAGCCCAAGGTGGAGCACACATCCACCTTCAACCCATAGAGGACCTCATGCTGGAACAGGTGGATGCACCCAAAGAATGCTGGGACCCCATGGAGACCTCACAGTAGAGCAGGGTCCTGGCAGCACACGTGACCCTGTGGAGAGAAGAGCCCAGGCTGGAGCAGGTTTGCTGTCAAGACATGTGACCCCCATGGGAGACCCACACTGGAGCAGCCTATTCCTGAAAGCCTGCACCCTGTGGAAAGGACTCACACAGGAGCAGTTTGTGAAAACTGCAGCCCATGGGAAGGATCTATGTTGGAAAAGTTCATGGAGGACTGTCTCCCATGGGAGGGACCCCACGCTGGAGCAGGGGAAGAGAGTGAAGAGGGAAGAGCAGCAGAGAAAATGTGATGAACTGACCACAACCTCTATTCCCCATCCCCGTGTTGCTCAGGGGGAGGAGGTAGAGAAGCCAGGAGTGAAGATAAGCCCAGAAAGAAGGAAGGGGTAGAGGGAAAGTGTTTTAAGATTTGTATTTATTTCTTATTATAATGAAAAGATCATTACCCTCGGCCAAAATTTGCCTTTTGAATTGCTACACAGAATGCAATAATTAGTCTTTGTGCCTTGTTTGTGGAGCTGTATCATAGTGAAGTCAATTCTCATGCAGCATGAGAGGTATACTACCGTAAATGATAATTAAGACATCATAATAACAGCTGAGTGGGTTTTCAGTACATACAGCAATTGGTGCAGTTCCTGGTCTGCGTATACAATTTCATGTTCTGAATTCTGTCTATCCTGCTCTTTGTCAAAGAGGTGTCTTCAGTAATCTGGTCTTTACATTGCAGATGTAGTGAAAATGTGGGTGTAATTACAGCGAACAGTGTAAAGTTAACAATGGACATATGTATATGTCCATTGTCCGTACATATAAATACATATGTATGTAGATAATGCAGCATCTATTCTGAACACCAGTTCACAAATTTGACACCTGTCCAGCATACCATTCCAACTCTCCCTAGCAACACACCAACTCTTTGCAGTAACAATCCATCTGTCTGTTACCAATCCAACTGTTCACAAGAAAACTCAAAATCTTTCCAGGATCAATCAATCTCAGTATCCTGCCAAGCTATTTTCCCCTCCATGTTAAAATGACACAAATTCTTATGCAATAAATTACTGTTTTTTCTAAAGGGCCAAGTCTGTTGTGGTACATTGGTCTTCAGACAGCCATGTAACCCAAATTTCTGTTACAAGAGTTAGATAACTGAAAAGGACAGAGGAAAACCAATTAAAGTTCATCACAGAATAATATTTTGTAGAAATCATATACTCTTACAACACATTCAACACTGGGCACATCTCCATATGGGAGTACAATGAATAACTTCAAACTGAAATTGAAAGGAAGATAATTTTCTGCAATCACAGAACACATTTTACACTAGAAAATATCCAGTATTTCTTTGGGTGAGTGCTGAGTACTTCATATATATTGTGAAATTCTAAATGTAATTATCTGTATTCATTTTTCTCTCTTTCTTTTATGCTATGAAAATAACCATTTATACATGTCATTTACTCTATTTCCAGTCTTATTTATTCTGTCTTTAAGCTCCAGTGACTCTGTGGATCCCCGTGTCATTTTTCTTTATCTTACAATACAAGATCACAGAAAAATTTCAATGCATATCTTTGTTTTCTGTGATCTCAAAGGACAAAAGAGGCTGGCAGTGATCACAGGAGATCTCTAGGCCACCTCACAGTCCAAAGCAGAGCCAGCTATGGAGCTGTTCACAGTTTAGTCCAGTAGTGACTTTATGTCCTCTAGAGACAGAGATAGAACAGCTTTCAGAGCAATCTGCTCCACTACCTCACTGTCCATAAGTTTCTCCTTATATCTAGTCTGAAACAATCTTGTCTTGATGTACACACATCGTTTCTTGCCCTCCCTCCCTGAACTTTTGTGAGGAGCCTGGCTCCATCTCCTTGATGACCCTGTGTCAGCTGTGGGGTGCACTGAAGTTGATCCAGATGACCCAGCCCAGCTCCCCCAGTCTCTTCTCACAGGGCAGGTGCTCCAGACCCCACGACCTCGGAGGGCCTCCACTGATCTCCCTGCAGTTTGTCCATGTCTTTACTGTCAGGAAAAAAAAATGAAAAAAATGGATGCAGTATTTAGATGTCTTCTGACAAGTGCCATGTAGAGGGCGTCAAGCCATTCTCTTGATCTAAAGGCACTGTTCATACAGCCCAGGAGGCTGATGGCTGCCTTTGTTGTCAGCACACACACCATGGGCTCACATTCATCTTGCTGCCCACCTCCACCCCAGAGCCTTTCCCACAGAGCTGCTTCATAGCCTCTTGTCGTGGTTTAACTCCAAATGGTAACTG
>KL289597.1:0-20130 GCA_000699545.1 Podiceps cristatus
GACAATAGAAAAATCAATATTTTACAACAGTCATAATGGTGTGGAATATGGAATTTTCTTCCTGAAGTACTAGTGGACAGATTATTTGACCAGCAGAAATATCATTTATACGTATTGCTGCATGAAAACTATAAATGTTAATCAATGTATAAGAAACAGCAGAGTTTTATTGATTACTGTTTCAAAACATTAAATACGATATTTTTTTCTTTTAACATTTTGTTTGAGTTTTATATTAAACTTACAAAGAATTTCTTTTATTTGCTTTTAAAATGCATTCTCTTCAAAGACAAGCACCATGTTTAATTTCACATTACTTACTGACTTATAATGGAGAGACACATCTATTCTGTAACATAGCATTCAGCATCACAGAGGAGATTTTTTCTGATAAGCTGTGGTGAGCCTTCAAAGTATATTTACCTGCAGTTGACACAGAAATCCTTGGAGCTGTAGATAATTGCCAACTTCAGAAATCATATCATTAGCACTTTAATACGGATCAAGGCATTTTACTTCCAAGTGCAATATTTGAGTTGTAATCATTGTCAGTAGACATTATTCATCTATGACGTCAGCAAGAACGCTACAACGTACTTCTGCTGAGCTGATATTTGACTATAAGAGAGATTGTACGTCTTATT
Organism: Podiceps cristatus; assembly: GCA_000699545.1. Lineage (NCBI taxonomy): Eukaryota > Metazoa > Chordata > Aves > Podicipediformes > Podicipedidae > Podiceps > Podiceps cristatus. The sequence continues at coordinate 645 of KL289597.1, forward strand.
GACAGTATTGAATTTGGGGTTGAAGCTGACTTGTAGTAAATTCTAAGCTTGTCATATAAAATCTTCTTGTTTATAATATAGCACAATCATGATTAACACATTTTAACCAAAACCTTTTTACTATAATAAATTGCAAGTTGATTAAAACCTTGAAATCAACATTAAAAGTCCATTTCTGATCATGGTAAAAAAAGAAAGGAAAGAGAAAAGAGTAAGAGGATGGTTTGAGGGTTCAAAGAGTAAACAACAAATAATTATTTTCTACTTTTGAAAAGCAGAAGAATATTGCATTTTCAATAGGAAAAAAATAGATTTTACTTAGGGGTTTTACTCATAAGATTAAAATGAGATTATAAATTTTTTTCCCTGTTTTTTTGTTTTCAATCATTCTTTCCCTATCTTCTTCATCAGCTGCAGGTGAGCAGCTGCTTAATTACACCTACTTATCTATTTGTGATACATCATGAGGAAAAAAAGTAGTAAGACAAAACAACACAAACATGCTTCTAATATACAGAAATACTACTAAAAGCATGAAGTGCTAGACATTGCACATTTTGTAGTATACATTTAATTTCTCTAAGACATTTCAGAAAGGAAGGCTTGAAAGACACATCTTACTGCTCTGACACATGTTTTCCACTGGGAATCATGAAAAAAAGCATTATTAATGCTACCTGCATAAAATGAAATAAAACCAAGTTCAATAAAAATCAACTCAATAAATAGAGGATGCTTTAGAAGCATTTTATGTAAGTCAAAACTTCTAAAAATATTGTCTGCTAAAGAGAAGCTGAAACTTTTCAAATATCTTTCAACAACTGTATATCAATTAATATTGAAAGCTAAATCTTTAAGCAACATGAACTGGCAGAGCTCCAGTGAAAACAATGCATAGGGTACAGCAGCTGACATATTGCTTATGGATCTAGCCTCAAATGTTTAGGCACAGATTGAAGTTTCTAATTGTTTTACCATGCTTTTAATGCTCTTGTTTATTTATTCTGAAAACTTCATTATGCTGGATGTAATCAATATATTCTCTTTTATCCTCAAATATTTACTAAGTACCTTAGCATGCAGTTGATACTTCATGTTTCTTTTGATCATTAAAATATTCAGTAAATTAGATTCTCAAAGTCGCTAAGGAGAGTTACAATGGAAATTTGAACAAGAAAAAGAGGAACCTTTTTGCTTATTGTCTATAAACAGAAAAAACTTAAGACCTATCAAGTCCAAAAATACAAGAAAAAACGTTCAGTTCAGTGAGAGAGTAAAGTCAACTTAACTTGGAATTATCAGAGACTTTTTTCCTACATTTACAGTTGTTTGCAAAGCAAAACAAATGTATCTCCACTGATGTTATTAACATTCATTCATGTTTACCACTGTTATCGTCGAGGTCTGTCATAATTATGCTTTCTTAGGATAAATTTATTTCAGAGCCTCACAACCTTCCAGTGCTGACTTTTATAGACCGACAGTAAGTGAAAGATGAATCACGATGACCAGCCCATTTGCCCCTTTTTTGAGTAGTGTTTCCTGGTTACCTGTCTTGTGGCAAGAAAAGGATTCCCTTCTCGATTGCTTTCTCTTCTACATTTGAAACATCTTTCCTTGGGATGTAGGCTCCTGAATGATGATACTTTAAAAAATTGTACTTATTTTTCTCCCCAGGTCTTACTACCTACCTTTTTCATATCAGTATCTTGCAAAATGTTTACCTCCAAGAGTAAAGGTTTAAAATGTATTTATCCCAGAAAATGGGGCAAGATGGAATTTCAAGAGGTCATTTGTGCTGTCTCCGATCTTTTGAACAAAGATAGGATTAATTAATTGTAAAAGTTCATGACACACATTTGTCTAAGTTGTTCTTAGAAACATGGAGTTGCAGATTGCAGAAATTCCTGTGATGTCCTATTGTACTGCTTTTTCTGCAGATGAAAAGCTCTACCTGCTGTGTAACCTAGACTGCCTTCGTTGTTGCTTAAACTCCGCTCCTTGCTTTCTTCACACAGAACATGAAGAGTAAGTTCACTGTCACACCACTAATGTAGAGTCTTGTCTCTGTCCTAAATTGCGGTATTACAATCTGTGATTGAATCCTACTGTTTTTATCTTGTTTTTCTAGGTCACGTTTTGCATCCCAGCAAGAGAAAAACTATATATATCTCCTACCCAGCAAGAAATCAAAAGGAGAACAAAATGGATGAAAGGAGAATCAAATCTACAGATTTATGAACTTAATAGTGCAATTTACACAATGTCTTGACTTCTTTGTTTTATTATTGCTTTATTTATCTTTTTATTATCCAGTTAATCTTATATTCATTTGTGCCATAGATGAATTCTGGATTATTAAGATATAAATTGGAATGGAGACATGCTGTCTGAATAAAATAATATCTGGTTACTACATGCTGATATATACCCAGGCTAAAATCCAAATATCCAAGAATTATCAAGCTACAACATGTTTTAGCAACATAGCCTAAAACTACTAATTGTATTACAGGATTTAAGTGTGGGGTTTTTTTTGTTTTGTTTTGTTTTGTTTTGTTTTTCTTGCTAAATGGCAACTGCAAATAATGGAGTAAACAATTTTGCAAGCAGAGGATCTCTCAGGGTCTACCTTAATCTCTCACTGGAGAGACTCAAGAACGTCTGTTCAGAAAGACATGAGAATTCTTGAAAGCAAAGCCTCTTGAAAAAGGCATGTGTGGGAGAAATTAGAACTTTTGAAAGAGAATTGAAGCTGATTAATATCTAAAACATATATTTAAAAATTGCTTAAAATACAGATAAGGGAGATAAACTCTGTTGTTATTGCAGTAAAATTTGTGTGTCAGATTGTGATCAGAAAGAATGTACTATATTTTTATCATCATGCTAAAATTAATGCTTCATTCATTTCCCCAATTTAATACATAAAAAAAGATTCAATAGTGTTATAATGAAAACATTTTATTCCTGACCCAGTAGTGTAATGCATGGCCATGGGGAACCTATTGGAAACAAGTTTGATTATGTCTTAAAGACTTATTTTTCAAAAAAATCTACGTCATTCAGATATATTTCCATTCACTTCAAATTGTTAATTTCAGAACTGCAAAGAGTATTAAAAGAAGTATATTTGGTTTTTATAAAAGTTGTCTACTTGCTCCTGTGGATCACGAGCCACATCAGCAGTTGGATTATAACTGAAGATTGAGCCAAGGCCATCCAGAGGTCAAATACTGAACCTCAGAAGGTCCAACAAAATGTCTTATGATGGAATCTGAGAGGGATCTGTTATTGATCTGTAATAAATTCAGCTTTTCATCCCTCCTCAGTCTGAATTGTATAAACAATTCTGTTACAGTAGATACATTATTCTAAAATGTCTTTTGTGAGGATGATGGTATTTCCCAGAGGCTTTGGGCATAACTACAGAGTACCTTTGAAAGGTGGACAAATTGCAATGGGAGCTAGAGTCTTCAGTGAAGAAAGAATAATTTAATTAAGTGATGATCTGCATTTCAGGCAGTTTGAGTTAGTCACAAGTCCCTTCTGTGTTTGCTTCAATATCCTATCAATGGAAAGTGACTTCTTTATCCGAGAAAGTCTTGGGGAGGGTTTCACAATACATAGACATATACATGCACCAGTCTTGTAATACAGACCAGAACAGAAACAGGGAAGAGTATAGAACATGTTCACTTACTAAACACAAAATGAAGCAAATATTACACACTGTTCAGATGGTTGTGTAAATGCTTGTGATGAGATATCAAGGGAGAAATGAAAGCACAATAGCTGGATGCAACAGCCAAGAACTTCTTACGAAATTCTTTGACAGACCTACACTGATTATGGTCTTCCTGCTTGTGGATCACAGTATAAGCTCATTCAATTAAAAATAAATAAATAAATAAATAAATAAATAAAAGAATACACAGGGGAAAAACACCCTCTTTTATCAACTTGTTGTTAAATGAGATATTATTGAAATATTAAAAATGTGTTTTCAAAAAGAGATAAAAAGGAAATTACAGCATAAGCCAGGTATGCAGCTTTATACCTTCCAATACATCAAAAATTAAAAAAACAAGATCCTATAAATTATGAAACAATTTTAAAAGGAATTATATATATCCTTGCTTTTCGCAAGGGAATGGTGAAAATATTATTGCTTATTAGAAAGTAATCAGAAATTAATCTCTGTAGTGTCCAGAGTTCAAAATCATCATGTACACCAGGAAATGCATTCCAGGATGATTATGGCAAATCACTGTGCTATGTTCTTGGATTTGCAAAAGCCATTGCACAATGATCAGTAATTACACAAATTTGTATACACAGGCTGTTATGTGATATTGCTTAATTTAATGATCCAATACGTAGGTCACTCAAGTGAATATCTTTCCTTTTGAGATTAGCTACATGAACTAGAAACAGAGGAAAAAGAGGAGAAGAAAGAAAAATAAAGCATTAAGATTAAACCCTAATGAGTTATTTAAGCACAAAAATAATAAAAACTAAGGTGTTAGGAAAAATCTCTATTCATATTCTGCACTTTCCACTCTTTAAGGTATTCTGGTGACAGAGGAGTAATACACAAGTAGTTTATACAAATAGTTCTTAAGGTTCCAGTGGAATGGCTTCAAGGTACTTGTCCATCTTTGTCAAATCCGGTATGAACATTGGTAGATTCATAGATTCATAGAAAGGTCTGGGTGGGAAGGGACCCCAAGGATCACAGAGTTCCAACCCCCCTGCCACAGGCAGGGACACCAGCCTCCAGGCCTGGACCTACACAAGGTTGCCCAGGGCCCCGTCCAACCTGGCCTTGAACACCTCCAGGCATGGGGCATCCACCACCTCTCTGGGAAGCCTGTTCCAGCCCCTCACCACTCTCTCTGTAAAAAACCTCCCCCTAATATCTAATTTAAACCTTCCCTCCTTCAGCTTCAATCCATTCCCCCTTGTCCTTGTCCCCCTTGTCCTGGTACTGGATGTTCATACTGGTTTGCCAACTATCAACATTGGTACTAAAATAATCTCGGCGTTCCTCAGATGTTGAGGCAGGATGTAACCTTGTATTTTTTTCTTCTGTTGTTACTGTCTTAAAATTACATTTTGTTTAGATAAGGTAGATAATGGTCCACTGAGGACATGATAACTCCATGATGTCCCAGTGGAGTTCATCAACATTGTGTTTCAAAGATCTTAGTCAGGTCATGAATCGGATGATCTCATACAGGCAGAACTTGTTTTGTAGAAAAACTGTTTGACATGACTCCTATTTCCCATACTATTCACTTGAAGACAGTTTCATGTTATCAAGTCCGAAAGAAATGAAATCAGGTGGAGAAATAGTAATGAAAGGCAATTTCCTTGCTATCTTCTCCAGAGTATGATTGTATGTTTCCTTCTTCATAGAATCATAGAACGGTTTGGGGTTGGAAGGGATGTTAAAGACCATGTAGTTCCAACCCCCCTGCCACAGACAAGGACACCTTCCACTAGACCAGGTTGCTCAGAGACCCATCCAACCTGGCCTTGAACACTTCCAGGGACAGGACATCCACAGCTGCTCTGGGCAACCTGTTGCAGTGCCTCACCACCCTCATGGTGAAAAATTTCTTCCTTATATCTCATCTAAATCTGCCCTCTTTCAGTTTGAACCCATTACCCTTCTTCAGATTACTTATATCAAAGGATATTTCCTTGTCCTTGTTCATCTCAGAACAAAGAACCAGATGGGTTCTTTGGGCATAGTTATCTAAACCTCATTCTGCCACTAAGGTGCAGTGACCTGTGAGACCTGACCCATAAAATCTCATATGGTCCATAATCTCAATATCAAAGTCTCATGCAGCTGAGCCACCCCTTTTCTGAAAGAACACACACCCCAACCCCCATTTTTTTTTTTTTTTTCTGTCCTAAAAAGCCTATATCCATCCAGAACAGCACTCCAGGCAATAATCCCAGTCAGCCACCAGAACTGTGACTCTGAACAGACTTCTAATTCCTCCTTCTTGTCTGCCATGCTGCTTTCTCAAGGAGGGTGTGAGTACCTCCCCACTGCCACACTGTCCTCCACAAGATTCCTTGCTTTCCTCCCTGTGCCTAAACTTCTCTTTGGGCTTTGGTTTCCACCCTGAGGCTAACCCCGGCCTCCTCACTAGATTAGCAAGCCTTCTAGCAAAGATGCTTTTGTCTGGCTTTCTCAGATTCATCCTGGCTTTCTACAGGGTTTTTGTTCTTTAAAGAGTATCCAACAAATACACAAGCAAAAGTTCTACCTGTGACACCAGATGAACAACCAGATGATGGGTTGGGGTTTATTCATGGCAGAAGAGACAACAGAAAGAGGATATTTTGCTTCATAGACTCCTCACTCCTTTGCTAATAGCTAGAGCATAGAATATGGGCTGGACGTCGCCACAGTCTCACCGTGCATTGCAAAATGAATCCCAAAAGGATACTATGAGCTCCCCTAGGTGGACCCACAAGCCTAAAAATCGGGATTTGAAAAACCAGATCATTTTGTTGTGTGTTAATGTCATGTTCATTAAGTTAACAATTCTTAGAGCCAGGAAAATGATGCACTGCATGCTTGTTTAGTAAACAGAAGCAGTATAGATATGGAGTGAATCTACTTTAATTTACTTTAATGTAAAGAGTCCCACTCATTCTAAATAAAATGGGCTTAGAATTTCATGAATAATATGCATAATATTTCTTTTTTAAAGGGAACATAGGGAATCATGAAATAAGATAAAAATAAATGCTCTTTTCAACAACATTTTTATTGTTATAACTTCCTGCCTCAATTAAGATATTAATTATAGAATTAATATTGCAAGTTTTCTTTTGTAATGTAATTAAAAGCTAGATGATTGCTGTCTGAGAAAACAGATATAATGCCATTAATTCAAAATTAGACATCAGAAAGCAATTTGTTATGATTTTATTAACTTAATAGGCATCTAGTTATGTTAAAGCATTTTGCTGGTGTTTCAAAAACCATTTGGATATCAATAAAAAGGTAGCTAAACTGTGCTAATTGACACTTTAGAAGTGAGTAGGTTAGTAACTTGTAGCTGCTTTGAAATATCTCAGTTAAAGCCTAATAATCTCCTTTAAGTAGATTCTGCTTAAAATATTTAAATGGACATAATTAAAAATTAATTGTTTATGTGAATTTTTCATTGTAATTGGCAGAGAAATTAGATACAGATCTTCATATCACTGTTTAATGGGTGTTCTTGTAATCAGTTGGCATTAAAAAAATGTTGTAATTACTGTTCTTTCATGCTTTGATACTTAAATTGAGAATTAGTGCTTTGGAAAACAAGGGGTTCATATAATTGTCCAGATTTTATGTAGCAGTGGAATTGCCATACTGGATCAGACCTATAGACTGTCATCTTCCTTGACATTTGCAAGTACCAGATGTTGCAAAAGAATGCATAAATTCTCCCATCCCCAGTCAACAGATGTATAATTTGTCCCCATGAAGGTCTCATTATAATCCCAAGGGATTTGGTTTAAACGATTAAGTATAGGGTTCATTTTGTTTTGTTTTATAAATCTCTGATAGTTTTAACTACTATGTGTCTGAATATTTCTTCTCTATATAAACATACAGTCTCTGCTAGAACTTCTCTAAATCTGGCTCGCTCTTCAGTGAAGACTACTAGCTACCACAGAGTGCATTATAAGGTGGCAAACCTAAGCGTTTGCAGAAATTCATATCTAAATATCATATCTAAAAATCTAAATATCATATCTAAAAATACAAATGCAGGCCTCAACTCCGGATTTGCTATACGCTTTGTATGAGGAATAGGGACATTAGAAAGAAAGTAACTAAATAGAATTTTACAGAAAAAGTACAGATCTGCAAATTTACTTGGAAGAAAATCACTATCCCCCAATATTCCTGAAAAAAAACAAAAAAAAACCAAAAAACAATGCACCAGAAGTGTCAAGTCTTTGTGCTAGAAAAGTCACATGTGGTCCCCAAGAATCAACAGCAAATGACTAAAATTGACATGATTCGTGACAGTATCCACTGGAAGTTGGCAGGACCATCTATCTGGGCAGCTCTGTCCTAGGGCCATCACAGATTTCGCACTGCTGGGCTACCTGTCTGTCTGGCCAGCATGAGCTCACTGATGAGCCGATTCCCCGTTCTTCTGAGGTCTGGCAATATGAGGAGCCAGCTGACCTGCGCGACTGGAAGTCCTGAGTAGTTCATGTGTAAAACCTTCCTCAAAGCGACGGCCTCTGTGTATCCTGGTTCCTAAATAGCTTTTCAGAAAGGCTGATTGAAAACCTTCTTGATTCTCAGCAGCAGATTATCAAAACTAACATCAATCTAGCCATTCTTTTATGAAATGCAGACATACTTTAACTGAAAATTCTCAATTGATTTTACTCCCTGAAAGTGTTAAATTCAAGCTATGATTCCTGAGGGAGGGACATAGCTACCTCTCAGGGTGCATTGAATAAGCATACCCAAGTTCCCACTGAATTCCCAACTTTTCAGTGCTTCCTCCCATTTTTCCTAGACATTGCTGTGAGCCTTGAAAAAATGTTCACACTGTGCCACGAAGCTGTCTGCAATGTGAGCACTTGACAATGAAAGATAAATTCATATGCACTGTTATATTCACTACATACAGACTATATATACAGTGGCAGGAGAGAGTCAGACTTTCAGCCTTAACTAGGAAGCGTTCAGAATATGATCCAAAATCTGATAGCACAAGTCACCAATATAACACAGGGAGAGAGCGATGCACCTCAATAGAAGAACCAAAAAAATCTGAATGTTTGCCCTGCCCATGACATGACCAGAGACTTTGAAAATGTCTTGGATATAACAGGCGGGAAACACTGAGCACAGGTGTAAATATAAACTCATTCACTATCTGGTTCCTTAGTCTAGAATCCATTCTCTATTATAGATTTAAACACGTATAGTTTAAAAGAACTGAGGGGATTAAAGGGATTAAAGCTTCTACTTTCTTCCTCCCATGGGAAAGTCATAATTCCTGCCCTTTCATTGGTAGTGGGTAAAGTATACAAGAAAATCTTAGCCTAGTGGTTAGGCATCTTATCTATTTCCTGACCTATTTACAAACTTTATTCTGGACTAAAAAAAGGAACGAAGCCCTTAGAGCAGGCAACGTAACATCCATCTCCTGCCTAAGCTTGCTGACCACCTGGGTGGGGAGGAAGGTCATACAAATTTAAATATCCCTTCTACTCCTGTGTCCTCTGAGTGGTACAGGGTGCTGAGGAAAAGATTATAAAAACCAAGGAAAGCACTGATAGGCAGAAGAGAAGAGTGTTAAGCTTCTCCTTGCTCTCTTTCTGACCTTGTGAGTCCTCCTTACCTTCCTACACCGTGACCCAGGGTTAACCAAAGGTACAATTCTGTTGGAATAACCAAGGATACATTTCCTTTGAGACAACATGAATATTCATTCCCTGCTAGATAAATAACCTTCAAAGCCATTTTCAGTCTATCCATCCATCCCAGTTTAAGGCATAGTGAATGCTATATTTAGTCTCCAGCTTCCCAGATACAGCATACAGAGCAGCAGCAAAGAGGGAGAAGAAAAATGAGCTGTATTGAAATTGTAAAGGGATGTATTACATAGTAACTCATGAACCTGCTGTAGTTAATGCTGTTATCACGAATCTACTGCTATTTATGGTGTTATGGTATGCACAGAAACGCTCACTTCAGTGTTACATATGTAAATTAAACATATAAAACTGCACATTTATCCTTATTAGGCTGTGAAATGTTATGATTCAAATGTGACAAATAAGTTATTCATAGGTAACAGTGGCCATCCATTTTATACCCTCCCTGCAGACCACAAATACCTTTATATCCTGATGAATTTTCTGACTCTCTAGCAGAATGAATCAAATAGATTTTAAATATTTTAAAGCATTTCTGATTAAAACAGTGGGGAGTCCAGTCTAGATCTTATTATATTCTCCAGAGAATAAAAGACTTCCTTTTTTTTTTTTTTTTTTTTTTCCCTCTGGATTCAGTTTGCTTTTTTTTTGGCTACTTGAAGAAAGAATCGACTGATTTTAACAGAGATAGTCATTTGAGTTCAAAGCCACCTAGATGTCTGCCACATTCCATCTTCCTGCAGTAATATAAAGATGAGTCTGCCAGGTGTAAATAAGTTTTAGTGTATTTTGTCACTCAGCAATCTGGAATTTGAGAACTCAGAGCTGAGTCCCCTTACATACCATAGATATAGATTTTGCTTGCTACTTAAAGAGGTTCATTCATTTATTTGTATCTTACAGTAACATCTGGAAATTGCAGTATATGTGTACCTCTCAGTCCAGGATGTATTAAAAAAAAAAAAAAAAAAAAGGGTACTGACATGCAGCCCCTGAAAACATCCCAGGGACGTAGGTAATGGGAAAGAAGCAGGGAACTAATGTCGCTGTTCTGTCCCTCAATTCATGCTGCTGAGAAGAGCTGACAGAAAAGACACTGTAATCCCTCAAACCTTTGTGAAAGCAATCCCTAACTGCTTTTTGGAAGTCCAACTTTTCCCATTTGTTCTTGGCTTGGGAAGACTAGATAAGGGAGGAATAATAAATTGAAAGTTACTAAAGAAACAGAGAAACAAGGTACTTGTGTAGTCATCTCAATCTTTTTGTAGGTATTTGTTTATGGCCACTGTCCCTAAAGGACTATTAAGCTTGAACAATCTTACATTCAGCTGAATATGGTCATTCTCTTAATCTTATGACACAGAAGAAAAAGCCATTTTCCCCCAAGAAATAAGTTTGAAAAGTGTAATTCAGAACTATTACAAAGTTTTCTCTTCTTCCAAGTATTTCACTGTAATGAATATATTAGATTGTGCTTCAGTGCTCTTTGTAATTCATTAGATAACATATGTTAAAACACATTATTATATCAAACTGTAATAGTAATTATATCAAAATGCAATAGCTAATTTTTAACAAGGTATAGAAACTAACTTGATAGGATTTACAATAGCACTGCCAAACATTTTGACAATGCTAAAAAAAGATGTTTGATCTTTCTCCCACATCAAAGATATGTCATGGACTGACTGCTGTGAAACATTCAGATTTTGATGAAACTTCATTACGTGAGAGTAAACTGTGCCAAGACAATGCAGGCCCTAAGTGAAGGTGTGCCCACTGGCTACAGCATATACATGATTTCAACATTTGGTGAGGAAATCTGATTAATTATTGTGATAGAGGCTGCAAAATCTAGTACCCCACAGATGTGAAGCTGCTGCAGCTCTGTGTCCCAGGTCCAGCCTGTCGGGAAGCTGAGCATGGGTTCCCAGTAGGCACAGACACACACGCACATACACACGCGCCCACAGGATCGATCTATACTGCTGACCCCACAGAGCAGCGCAGACAGAAAACACAGCACTGATACGAGCATGAATGACACCAATGACGTGATCCTGTCTCTCCTCTCTAGCTGACCTAGATGAAAGTCCACTAGTAGAACATGCACATGTGTGTGTGTATATATATATGTACAGATGATATACATATTTATGTGTACATGTATGTATAGACATGTACATATACACATATGAATACACACACATAAATGGGTCCTTCCAGTAGCTGGCCTTAGACACGTAGTACAGCTAGTAGTGGACCCCTGCGTCCCAGGTCTCTCCAGCTGCTGGCACCCCAAACCCCATAGCCCACTGCAGCTGCAGGTACTGACTTACACGCACGCTCACAAAGGGAGGAAAGGGATCAAATCAGGCTCCCTAGAGATAAGCCTGGGGGAGGCACACAAAGGTTTGAAGGACAGGGTTCTAGCGAGGTCTGCCCTCTCAGTGGAGGTAGGGGATGGAGATCCACACGGCAGCAAAGACACAAGGGTTATTGATATCTTATAAACCATGGAAGTGCCTGAGAATGGTCACGTGGGAATTAGGGCTTCTCACCCTAAAAAGGTGGTGGGGTCAATAGCCCAGCTGAAGTGCATCTATCCCAATGCATCAGCATGGGCAACAAACAGGAGGAATAAGTAACAAGCGATAGGTCAAGAGGAAATGGCCTCAAGGTGCTCCAGGGGAGGTTTAGATTGGATATTAGGGAACATTTCTTCACCAAAAGGGTTGCCAGGCCCTGGCACAGGCTGCCCAGGGAGGTGATTGAGTCACCATCCCTGGAGGGATTTAAAAAAGTGTACATGTGGTGCTTAGGGACATGGTTTAGTGTTGGAACTGACAATGTTAGGTTAATGGTTGAACTTGATGATCTTAAAGGTCTTTTCCAACCTAAATAATTCTATGATTCTGTGATCTTTGGCAGCTGGTCCAGACCTATGGTCTTTGCAGTAGCCACTCCTTGAAATTTTGGTCTTTACACTGTCTGGCCCAAGACCCGCGGTGTCTTCAGCCATTGGCTCCCGGACCCCTTAGCCTATGTGATAGCTACTCCAGCTTGGAGTTTACTGATGAATTACACATGCATGCACTCAAAGGATTTGAAGTTACATAGGGAAACACCTGCACACCTGGTGTCTCTTGTGGCTGACCTCTCAGACCTACAGTCTGTACAACCAAGGTTTCTTCATTTGCTGGCACATAGACCTCCACACACTCACACACAAAACAGTCTCTTGCCCAGGACAAGAGTTAGAAAGGAATTTTAATAAGAAGATAGAGCAGATTGTGGTGGTTAAGCAGAAGGTTTCATTAGACAGATGCACTCACCAACTGGTTTACATCCAGCTGGCTCCTTTTATCTGCTCTCCTCTCTTTTTTTCACAACCTTGCACCTCTTGAATCTACCTTGTTCCCTCCCTTTCCCTCACCTCTGAACCTCCTTCTTCCACAGCCCTGGGAGGAACCAAGTCAAGGAGCTCTTTTCGCTCTGGTTGGGAAACCTACAGCTGTCACTGGTCCTTTACTCCTTGCCAAAACTTTGTGTTTATGATGATTATCCTTTAATCACATAATCTAACACACCTAATCACAAAGACACACACACAATCAAAACGACACAAGCAAATGCCTAGTAGTAGACTGTCATATATAGTATTGGAAATACCTTTCCACTGATGTACATCTAACTATACTGAACATTAAATCTGGAAGTTCTAAATGCCCCCAAGGTGTAATCAGGAAAAAACATTCTGTGATCTTTTATCTACTCTCAATTTTCTTTATGCCTTTTATGCGAGCATACAGGTTTTTTCTTCAGAATTAAAAAAATCAAACAGAGAAAAAAAAGAAAACAAAGGAAAAAATGTAATGGAGAATACATCCTTTGAACTTTTTCATTTAATGATCACAGTTAACTGATGATTATGAGCTGCACATCAGCTGTTTGTTATATAACAACTGAGATCATCTCTCGTTGCTTTGAACTTAGCTAAATTGTCTTATACTTTATGAATTCATTGATCCTATGCTAACATCTCCAACCTTTTTTAAAATTCCAGGCCTACTTGGTTTTGCCATCTTTTCCCATTATTCAATTAACAATCAGTTTTCATTTGGTAAATTGATTGAAATCCATTTATTTCTGATGGTTCCTTGCATTTTGTGGAACAGAGGGTTAGACCTTCAGTTTGTGTAAAGGGGCACAGTGCAAGCAGAGCTGAAGAATATACTGATGTCAGTGTTTTTAGATTTCTTTCTACCTACTAAGGATAAGACCAAGAGATGTCAGCTTTTTTTTTTCATGGATAATAACAATGATGCACTAATAAACCAGAATATATTGACATTTTCCTTCCCTGTATTGTTCTTTATTATGTTTCCTGGAAATCATCAGTCTATCACCTCAGTGAATCCTGACTGTTACTGGCTTATATATAATCTATATTCTATTTGCCTTTTGTATCAAATTCTCCTCTTCATTGCACTGATTTACATGGTAAATAATTATGCAGATATAGTGATTTACACTAGAAGAATTGATTGGAATATTTTAATAAATCTTTTGAGGAAAATATTCAAAATCAATAAATACCAGAATAATAAAATAACAAAACTGTGTCTGATACCTCTTTGAAAACTATTGCTGTTTAAAGAGAGACAGACGTCACCATGAGTTTACAGGGTGAAAACCAAGCGGATTAAAACTGTTAAATTAAACAATTTCCTCCATGCTGAAAGACCAAGACAAAAATATTTGTACTTTAATATGCACTTGTGGGAGAAAGGCATGACATAAGCCACGCAAATAGCCTTTTCAGGAATCATGGGAACACAGTAGTGTCAGGGAGGTACTTGGAGCATGAGCATTTGAAATAGGCATTGTCTGTCATGGTTTATTTGTAGCTTGTCTCTCTCAAATCTGATCTGTCTTTCTTCTCACTGAGCTCTTTTTGGTTTGTTGTTTGTTTTTTGGTTTTGTTTTTCCCTAGTGTGCTTGCAGCTTTTTTTCTTCTTTGGATATTTGGTGACATATCTAACCTTTAGAATAATTCATTTATTTTGAAGGTTGCGCACTATTTGTCATAATATATATGAAGCACTTAACATTTAAAATAAATTTTTACTTTTGATATCTGGCAGAAAAAAAAAAAGGTCTTGTTGTGTTTGACAATTATTTTTTATTGCTAAATATGTCAAGTCTAGATTATGTAGAAAGAATGCTAGTACGCAGTTGTACTGCTCTCAGTAGTGTCTCCAAGAGGCATGTTGAAATTTTTTTAAACCTTCTTACAAAAGTCCTTGTATTCTTATCTGTTAATTCACTTCTATATACTTACTTCATATAGGACTCATCTGTTTCTGGATACCGCTAAACTGCGTGTTTTACTGCTAAAGCTGCTTTTTGAATCCAAACAGTACTGAGAAAGATGGGATAAAAATATGGTCTACTGAAAAGGCTTACAGTCTAAGTATAAAAATATTAATTCAGCCTGAACTGGAGTGTAAGGGGGAATACACGATGACAATGAAATGTGAGTTGTCATGGTAATTGATAATCTCAGCACATTTTGCAAAAATCTGAAATAATTATTTTCCAAGAGTCCACCAATGAGGGAATGAGTTTACTCCAGAAGTGAGCTGTCACCCTTAACATCATGACATCTCCAACAATTTCAACACCAATCTGACAAGCTTTGCAACTCAACACATTACTGAAATATTAATCTAGTTTGAGGTCTTTTCTGAGATTTTCTTTTGCAGGCTGAATCCTAGGACTCATTCTGCTCATAAAGACACCAGAAGATGTAAGTGTAAAATAGAGTTCTACCACCCCAAGGGTTCCCAGTCACGAACCATCATGGAGTCATCATTCTGGAATAACATAATGGGAATAATGCTGATGCTCTTCTACTTCTTAGTAACTAATTGGTCTTGAAATGAGAAATTAGACTTCTTCATGGTCCCATGGAAATTCCTGATTACAATAAGCAAGGAGGCTCTGACTCAGCAGTATTAGGCAGTGTATTCATGGTTATTTCTGACCCTATTAACTGATTTCACCGCTCAGTCAACAGCAGAGTTTAGGGGTTAGTCAGACCCTATGCCTAATGGCTGAGAAGGCAGCACCAAAGATTGCAAAACCAAGCGGTTTGGTTTTTGTTTTTTTTTTTTTTTTTTTTTTCACAGAATCACAGCATGGCAGGGGTTAGAAGGGACCTCTGGAGATCATCTACTCCAACCCCTGCCAGAGCAGGGTCACCCAGAGAAGGTTGCACAGGACGTGTCCAGGCAGGTTTGAACATCTTCACACCTCTCTGGGCAGCCTCTTCCAGTGCTCGGTCACCCTCACAGCAAAGAAGTTTTTCCTCATGTTCAGACAGACAAGGTAGAGATTTAATTGAATACACTGGGAATGCACCTTTGAAACCTACTAAGAAGTTTTCCCTATTTAATAAATTTCTGGACTAAAGATATGCATTATGTATTTATCATCAGATCACTCCAAGGGAATGTGTTTTCCCATTTTAGACAAACAAGTTTTTTTATATACTAATACTGGAGATGTTAGCTTTAATCCACAGAATCTTGTAATTTACATTGGTTTGCATATTCTGTTGACAACATAATTTGCCAGTTTATACTGGAAGGAGATCTGAAAAGAACTGAAAATTGTGGTCAGCAGCAAGAAAAAAAGATGAAGAAAATCTTGATAATTCTGACACTACAGTATAATTAACTATTCCTGTCTTATTAGAGAATGACAACAAATTTAATGAAAAATAAGCTACTTTTCCTATCAAGGTTTCCATAGCTTTGTAATTAAAGTAATGATGGCTTTACCTAGAAGACCAAGTAGCTAATGCATTCTTATAGGGTGAAACATTAAAAAAAATATATTTAATTCATAATTAAGAAATTTTATTCTTCATGTCACTGTCAAAATACAAACTTGGATGGCCCACCCACCATAACTTGAAATATATTTCCTTAAGGGATTCATTAATAACACTCTCACGTGAATGTCACTGCCTGTCTAGATATAGTGGCTTGCTATGATTTTTGAAAATCAGTCCTTTAGCTTTTCAAGTTTCGTGTGTGTAAAAAAAACCAGCCCTGTTTCCTCAGGCATATTTTTCTACTTCTACAAAGCTAGATGGATCCTGGTAATATATTTTAATATTCTGTCACATTTAAAATAACATAAAATCCAAACCTAAAACTTAAGTCCAAACAGTAGAATAGAAAATAAAATAGGAAACCATGAAGAGCAAACTAATACTTTGATTGAAGAAAAAGAGCAAACGTGTCCTTAATTTTAAGTATGTGTGATCTGGCCTACTTTAATCAAGCTCTGTAAAATAACTACATAACAGTTAACTCCCTCTAAAAAGGAGGCAAAAGCAAAGCATTGGCTGTATTGGAGAATAAAGAGAATTATGAGGCCATGTTATCAACTACCATAACCAAAGTTAGAAGATAAATGAAGGAATCTAACTGAGATTAGTTCAGCTGGTAACCCAATGTCAGTACCACTGGGTCTTTTCCAGATAATGTTTTCTAAAGGTCACTCTCTCCTGGAGCATCAAGCCAAAGGAAAAATGTAGGTTAAGAATGTAACAAATTAAAGAGCCAACATCAGGGAATATTTATTCACTCTCAGAGCAATAAACGTTTGGGACATCTTACTTGTGCCTTTTTCTCTTTACAAATACATGAGTGTTAAGCTAGAAAATCAGAAACATTTACTCCGGGAAGAACTACACATTGTCCTTGACGATGGGTGAGTTCTCCATGGCCTTTATTCATCTTCTGATTTTATTGTTTTCTTATCTAGATTTCTAAATCACATTTTCAGCAAACGAAAAGCACATCCAATTGAAGAAAACAAATCTCTTACAGTATTATATACCAGCACCTAGAGATTAAGCAAAGAAAATTAATGTCTAATCATGAAACACATTTTGGTGGATATCCACAAAAAGAAGCATTCTCTGCTGAGCAGTACTATGTTAAAAACTTAAATTATCTACCCCTAATCTCCCATCTATCCACACCCAGAAATATTCTTTTTTGAAATTTCAATATTGTGTATATTTATGTTTGGGAAAGTGAAAAACACAAGGAAAAGTATGCACAGAATTTGGAGCAACAAGTTAAAATTAAATGGACATTGCATGAACAAGAATTATTTTCAGTGTTATTATTGTATTAATAAGTAATTAAAATATTTTTATAATAGTATAAATAATAACTCAAAAGCAAAAAACTACCTAGATATTACAAATAATAAAAATTTCCAGCACAGACATTAGCTATGTAACAATCAAAATTTGATATACATTAAATCAGAAATTAAAATACCTTCATTCACTTTATGAAACTGGTCTGAATAACAAGGACTTTCCTTACGGACTCCTTTAGGTTCTCCTCTGGCTGTATCTGGTGTGTCTCCTCTGGCTGTATCTGGTGTGTCCCCTCTGGCTGGATCCTAAGGTGCAGGATCTTCATTTAAAGCTGTTCAGCTCAATTCTTTACTTCTCAGTCCTCATCTAGTTATTGGCTACTTCAATCTTCTAAAACAGTTCAAGAATGTTTGGAGAAAACCCTACCTGAATGATTGTCTGAGCTGTTTCATCACCATGGTGAGAAAAGCAACCAAGAGACAAGGCAAAGTATATTCTCCCAAACACCATTTCCTCCAGGACAAAATTGCACTTATTAAAACCTAGAAGGTCAGACATCTCTATTTCCTCTGTTTAAGCTCAACATGACCCAGCAGTGTGTTTGCAGCCCAGAAAGCCAACCGTATCCTGGGCTGCATCAAGAGGATTGTGACCAGCAGGTCAAGGGAGGTGATTGTCCCCCTCTACTGCTCCCTGCTGAGACCTCACCTGCAGTGCTGCATCCAGCGCTGGGGCGCTGCCTCCAGCGCTGGGGCACCCAGCACATGGACGTGGAGCTGTTGGAGCAAGTCTAGAGGAGACCACAAAGGTAATCAGAGGGCTGGAGCACCTCTCCTACTAAGACCGGCTCAGAGAAAAGGGGTTGTTCAGCCTGGAGAAGAAAGGGTCCAGGAGACCTTCTAGCAGTCTGCCAGTACCTAAAGGGGGTCTACAGGAAAGCTGGAGAGGGACTTTTGACAAGGGCCTCTAGTGATAGGTCAAGGGGGAATGGCTTTGAGCTGAAAGAGGGGAGATTTAGATGAGGAGATTTAGAGAAGGAAGAAATTCTTCCCTCTGAGGGTGGTGAGGCCCTGGCACAGGCTGCCCAGAGCAGCTGTGGATGCCCCATCCCTGGAAGGGTTCAAGGCCAGGTTGGATTGGGCTCTGAGCAACCTGGTCTAGCAGAAGGTGTTCATGCCAATGGCAGGGAGGTTGGACTAGTTGATCTTGAAGGTCCCTTCCAGCCCAAACTATTCTATGATTCCTCTCATTATTCTACAAATAAAATGGGATCTGTTCCCTACCCTTTCCACAGCAACTTGAGAAGGGATAAAGTGGGTAGAGTGTTTCTCATCTCTGAAATTGTTGTAAATAAAGGGTCTGGAGTGGGACAGGGTGAGCAGATGCTACTGAGTTGGCATATGACGACAGTGCACTATGTCCAAACTCCCGCCACATGGGGCAGGTACATTGGAACTCATCTGGATCTACTGGGGTCTGCGGGTTATCCAGATCATGATAAATCAATTCCCGCACAGCCAGTTCCCTCAGAAACTGGATACCTCCCTCCATAGTGCTCCACTTCTTTGGGTGGCATGTAATATCTTCCTTAAAGAAATACCTGTCCCTCACAGCTGACAGGAGTCTCTTCCAGAGGCGGTGGGCCTCTCGCTGTCTCCCGATCACCCTGTCAATGGCTGCTTCCTTGGACAAGGATCCCAGCTGCCTGGCTTCCCTGCCCTCCAGCTCCAGGCTGCTGGCCCCACTGGCCCAGAACCGCAGCAGCCAGGTGACCAGCTGCTTACCTGGGTGATGGCTGAAATCCTTACGGATATCTCGCAGCTCGGTCGGGGACAGGGGCCGGGGGATTATCTCTGCCTCCGCCTC